>JADBJO010028142.1:7500-10000 GCA_016801955.1 Conus betulinus
AGCGTTGGAGAGGGGCCAGCCGGAATCCGAATTAAAGAAAAACAAAAACAGAGAGAAAGAGAGGGAGTGGGGGAGGGAGGGGGGGGGCGGTGAGGAGCAGGAAGGGGAACTGCGCACAGGCTCGTCAGCTCTCTCATAGCAGCAGCATCGTCTGCTTCATTCATCGTGCCACTCTTTTCACAACGACTCTGTCTGTCTGTCTGTCTGTCTCTCTCTCTCTCTCTCTCTCTCTCTCTCTCTGTCACTCACACACACACACACACACACACACACACACACGCACACACACACGCACACACACACACACGCGCGCGCACACACACACACACACACACACACACACACACACACACACACACATACCACACACACACGCGCGCGCGCGCGCGCGCGTGCACGCACGCACGCACGCACGCACACACACACACACACACACACACACACACACACACACACACACACACACACACACACACAAACACACACAAAAACAGAATTGCAGCCCAAGTCATTTTATTTCTCGCGAAAGGGGGGCCTTTCGTTCGTACCATAGATACAAATCCTGTGCAGTTTCAAAACACATGAAAATGATGGTTGGCTGTCACAGAGGGTTGGCATTCACATAGGATATTTTCACATCCACGGCAAAGAAAAAAGAGTTGATGTTATCACTGCTGTTATTTTGTCTGGTGAAGATTTTTCTTTCTTTCTTTGTTTCTTTTTTCGTCTGTCTTTCTTTTTTGTCTTTCTTTCTTTCTGTTTGTCTTTCTTTCTTTCTTTCTTTCTTTCTTTCTTTCTTTCTTTCTTCTTCTTCTTTTTCTTCTTCTTCTTCTTCTTCTTCAGCCTACTCGACATGCTCTTCTTCCTATTCTTTTCCCAAGCTTTCTCTCCTTTAACGTCTTATTCTTCTTAACAAGCACTACGCTTTTGAATAAAGCATGACGCATTTTGTGCTTAAAAGCAATCAGATTGGGCAATCATTGTCAGATATATTTCTTCCAGTTTTTCTTCTTTGACTCCTTTAGAAAAAAAACACGTTTGTTTTGCTTTGCCAAGATTATTTTGTTCAACAGAATATATTTGGTTTAATGTTTGTTTAAATGATATGATTGGTGCGTGTTTGTTTAAATTCCGATGCAACTAAATGAATGTACAATATACAGAATCAGCCAAGCAGGTATTTCGTGTGTGTCGTCTTTGTGAGAGTCTCTTTTGACCCGAAAATTTAACGGTCCAAGAAATCAATAAGATTTTTTAGATAGTTTAAAAAGCAGTCTACAATTAGGGATCAGAATCTTGAGGGGAAAGATATGATTAGAATCTTGAGTGGAAAAGATGTAGCTTGTAACCATTTTTTTTTCTTTCACAGATGAGAAAACATGAGGAAACTAAGTTTAAAACCAGCAGTCTCATCAACATAGATTAGGACCCCGAAGAAAAGCTCTGCTTCGTACTGTCAGATGTGGAATCTTCGCCGCTCCTGACTCTGGCATCATCGGCAGACCTCAGGAACCGGCTAGAGTGGCGGCTTCTCGGCTGCATCTCACGGAGCAGGTCGATCAGCTCTTCCAGGACCTCCTCCTCGTCCTCCTCGTCCAGGTCCCGGCCGTAGCGAGGCATGGGCGGCTGCCGGCGGTACTCCTGACCCTCCTCCTCCAGCAGAGCTCCCAGAAGCTCCCTCATCTTCTCGGGGCTGGCCTGGGGGACGTGGGAGGGAGGGGAGGGGGCGGTGCGTTTGCCCAGCCTGAGCATCTGAAGGCCACGGCCGAGCCTCATCATGCTCCAGCCCCGCCTGGCCCGCCTGTACCTCCCGCCCAGCTCGTCCACCTCGTCCACGTCCGTGTCGCTGAAGGCCAAGGTCAGGGCTGAAACAGAAAGAGTGAGGAGCACCGTGCTTGTTGTCCTGCTGACGGTGGATAGTGAAGATGCCGCGGTGATTTTTTTTTTTTTTTTTTTTTTTTTTTTTTTACAAAAACATTAAAACTGCTTGTTGTCTTTTCAGAGACGATCATAGTGACGAATGTTTATCAAAAAAAAAAAAAAAAAAAAAAGAAAATTGGTTTGTTATATCTTTTCAGAGACGATCAATAGTTACCAGTGTTAAAAAAATGAAAATTGGGTTGTCTTTTCAGAGACGATCATAGTGACCAGTATTTTAACAGAAATGAAAATTGGTAGTTATTTTTTCAGAGACGATCATAGTGACCAACGTTTAAAAAACAATGACAAAAACCAAACAAAATCTTCACCTCATTCTCTGTCCTTGTGTTCGAGCATAATATTTAGTGACCAGAACTTCTCCTCCTGGTGCATTACGACGGTAGGTCAAAACAAATAGCGGGGGTTCTATGTCGAAAAATCATGCACTTCATGCAACAAGCACCAAATTTGGCAGAGATGGACAGTTTTATGTCCTGAACAAAACCTGATTTAGAGCCACCATGAAAAATTTTGTAAAAACATGTTTGGGGGCATTTTTCAAAATGGCCGACACAAAAAA
>JADBJO010028143.1:0-17500 GCA_016801955.1 Conus betulinus
CATTTTTGTACCCCTAGTTTCTACAGAACAGGGAGTAACTTTACAGTGGGAACGAAGAAAATTTAATGCTGTTTGTGTGTCTGTCTGTCTGTGTGTCTGTCCGTGGTCGAAATGTGTTCCACTCGCTCCAGACAAAACTCCTGCGCCGATCTTTCTGACAATTTGTAGGTATGTTCATTAAGGATCACGGATGATGCCGATGTCTTATTTTACTGTTATAGCCGTTATTAACGGCTATGACGGCTCCTAACGGTTTTCTTCTTTATGGAATATCTCAAAAAGTAATTGGCCGATCTTTCCGAAAATTTGTAAGTATGTTCATTATGGGTCACGGATGATGCCGCTGTTTTACCAGAATAGCTGTTTCTAAACGACTATTAATGGCCCAAAACGTTTTTGTCTTCTGTTACTAATGGCTATAATGGCCCAAAACGGTTTTTCTTCTTTATGGAATATCTCAGAAAAAAACTTGACGATCTTTCTGAAAATTTGTAGGTATGTTCATTATGGGTCACAGATGATGGCTGATGTTTAATTTACCAGAATAGCCGTGTACTAAAGGCTATAACGGCCCCAAAATGGTTTTTCTTCTTTATGGAATATCTCGCGTATTCAATATAAACTGGGAGTACGTTTATGTGCTTTGCATCTTGTTTTTCTCCCTCCACTAGATCAGCTGTAGTGAGGTTTTGCTAATTTGGAACAGGAATTCCAATAGTCGCTGACGCAGTCCTTAACATTCTCTGTCTGTCTGTCTGTCTGACCTGTCTGTGTCTCTCTGTTCTGTCTGTCTATCTGTCTGTCTGTTTTCTGTCCTTCTCTATCTCTCTGTCCCGCTGCTCCTGTCTGTCTGTCTGTCTCTATCTCTGTTTGTCTCTGTCTCTTTCCTGGTTCTGCCTCTCTCTCTCTCTCTCCTCTCTCTCTCTCTCTCTCTCTCTGTTTGTCTCTGTCTACCTTCCTGCCTGCCTGCCTGTCTGTCTGTCTGTCTGTCTGTCTGTCTGTCTGTCTGTTTCTATGTGCATAATGAATGTGACTATAAATGCTGGAAGGAGATGGAATAGAAAAGTGTGTGTGTGTGTGTGTGTGTGTGTGTGTGTGTGTGTGTGTGTGTGTGTGTGTGTGTCCATGTGTGCGTGCTTGCTTGCACGCGTGTGTGTATGTGTGCATGTGCTCGTGCATGCATGCTTGTGTGTGTTTGTGTATGTATGTATGTGTGTGCATGCGCCTCTGTGTGTGTGTGTGTGTGTGTGTGTGTGTGTGTGTGTGTGTGTGTGTTATCAGCTGTGAATGATGTTGGCTACCGGAATAAGGGAGTAAATCCTTCACGTTCCTAAGTATTTTGCCTCCGTTGGAAATTTTCACCGGGGGAGCCTAATTTCAGTGCCAGGCATGCAGTATCCCATACACACTACATTGTGTCATCGTCAAGCACAGGGGCATAAGAACATCTTTGTGTTAACAACTTCCATTATTTCACGGTCACGGATCCTGCTTGGATTGTTCCTTAGACAGGCGAATCACAGTCTTTTCGGGAACCAATGGCAAGAGCGTTTACAGAATTCAGCAATTCAACATTTCATGGGCTAGATTCAAAATTATGGACGATTGCGGGAACTACCAATCCCTTATTCAGCTTCCTTTTGTTTTAGACTCCACTCATCTTGTTCTTCAGGATGCTAGAGGTCAAACACGACATCTGTCCCTGGTATGTACAGCCATTTGTTGTCGTGTGTGTGTGTGGTGTGTGTGTGTGTGTGTGTGTGTTTTTGACGAAATCAAAACATAAACTTCTTACCTCAATATAGGCGTATGCCTCTGTTAAATACAAATGCACTAAAACAAAAATTTCAGGAAAGACTAGTTAATATCTGAGTGAAGATAAAGGACTGAATGGGACAGGGGGGGGGGGGGGGGGGGGGGGGGGGGTTAAATTTGTCGTAGTAGGAAGAAAGGAGAGGACGAAAGTTATAAATCGGGCTATGTTGACTGCAGTACCCCCACCCCCCCACCCCCCATTCCTCCTATGGTAGCCATAGTGAGGCCTGCCTCTCACGTTTGACATATCGGTATTTCAATCTTAATTTCAAACCGTCCATAATTTTTTTTTTTTTTTTTTTTTTTTTTTTTTTTTTTTTTTTTTTTTTTTAGCTGTAACATTAGAGACTCTTGACCTGTTCAGGTCAAGAACTTCCAGCCTCCGGCAAAAACTTTTTTTTTTTTTCTTTCTTCTTTTTTTCTTTTTTTGCGTCTGCCCCCTAAAGTGTCAGAATAATCAACTTGATGATTGTGGACACTGAATGGATGATGATGATGATGATGATGATGATGAGACGTCGCATTTTTACCGCGAAATGATTCTCGCCGTGGGCCAGGTGATAAACACCATAACGTGAACTGACTGGGGACCGCTGCAACAGGTGATTGCGTAAGAACTGGAAGCATCTGCTTATCCCCTCCCCCCCTTTCTACCTCGCACCCCTCCCCCCCCACCCCACCCCCCACCCCCTTCATTCGCCGTCGACAATGATGAGCATTAAGGTCACTATAGTCAGCGCTGTCAGGCCTTCCTCTTTGTCCCTTTCAACAGCACAGGGAATGATTTAGAGACCAGCGTGTCATCATCCACGCACATCCTCTGTGGTGGGTGAACAACAGCACAGAAACAAGGGGTGTGAACACTGGATGAACCGGAACAACAAACCATGACCTGTCCGTGACCGGATGAAACACTGGGTTCTGTGAATCTCTGACTTACTGAGACATCGGACAGATCACTGTCAGCATTATCCCCCTTTCCCCCCACCGCATCTCTCTCTCTCTCTCTTCTCTCTCCTCTCTCTCTCTCTCTCTCTCTCTCTCTCTCTCTCTCTCTCTCTCTCTCTCTCTCTGTCTGTGTCTGTCTGTCTGTCTGTGTGTTGTGTGTGTGTGTGTGTGTGTGTGTGTGTGTGTGTGTGTGTGTGTGTGTACGCGCGCGCGCGTGTGTGTTCCTGTCTCTGTCTGTCTCTGTCAGTCTCTGTCTGTCTGTCTGTCTGTCCGTCTGTCTGTCTGTCCCTCCTGTATGTCCATGCCCACCACCGAGGCTGTTTCCCTCTGCATCCTTCTCTACTCTATCCCCTTTAGGAAACCCTGCTACCTACCTTCCTCTAAAGCGTTAACAAATTCAGAGAGGTGACCCCCCCCCCCCCCCCCATCTCCCCCACCCCCACCCGCCGCCCACACACACACACACACACACACACACACACACTCCTCTGCCCCCCACCATTCCTTTTCCCATTTCCTCTCGAGACCTCCTACACACACACCCTCCACCCTAATGCACAACAACACCCCTCCCTTCACCCCCGTGTTTAACCTCCGTTATTCCAACTACAACCTCACCCCTCCCTTCACCCCCGTGTTAACCTCCGTTATTCCAACTACAAACCTCACCCTCCCTTCACCCCCGTGTTAACCTCCGTTATTCCAACTACAACATCACCCCTCCCTTCACTCCCGTGTTAACCTCCGTTATTCCAACTACAACTAGGTAGGTAGGTAGGTGGGTAGGTAGGTAGGTAGGTAGGTAATATAGGTAGGTAGGTAGGTACTTGTATATGCATGTATGTATGTATGTATGTATGTATGTATGTATGTATGTATGTATGTAAGTGTGCATGTATGTATGTATGTATGTATGTATGTATGTATGTAGGCCTATGTATGTTGGTATGCATGTAGGTACGCAGGTAGATCGGTGTTAAACGGAACTCCGTTTCTCCAGAGCAACAGTCTGGCGTCATTGTACGTGTGTAATGTGCAGTGACGTGTGACTAGATCGTCGTGTTGCTCCCAGCCCTAGTTCAGCTGACATTGTGAGTTGGAATAACAGAGGTTAACACGGGGTGAAGGGAGGGGTGATGTTGTAGTTGGAATAACAGGGGTTAACACGGGGGTGAAGGGAGGGGTGATGTTGTAGTTGGAATAACAGGGGTTAACACGGGGTGAAGGGAGGGGTGATGTTTGTAGTTGGAATAACAGGGGTTAACACGGGGGTGAAGGGAGGGGTGATGTTGTAGTTGGAATAACGGAGGTTAACACGGGGGTGAAGGGAGGGGTGATGTTGTAGTTGGAATAACAGGGGTTAACACGGGGGTGAAGGGAGGGGTGATGTTGCAGTTGGAATAACAGGGGTTAACACGGGGGTGAAGGGAGGGGTGATGTTGTAGTTGGAATAACAGGGGGTTAACGGGGGTGAAGGGAGGGGTGATGTTGTAGTTGGAATAACAGGGGTTAACACGGGGGTGAAGGGAGGGGTGATGTTGTAGTTGGAATAACGGAGGTTAACACGGGGGGTGAAGGGAGGGGTGATGTTGTAGTTGGAATAACGGAGGTTAACACGGGGGGTGAAGGGAGGGGTGATGTAGTTGGAATAACGGAGGTTAACACGGGGGGTGAAGGGAGGGGTGATGTTGAAGTTGGAATAACGGAGGTTAACACGGGGGGTGAAGGGAGGGGTGATGTTGCAGTTGGAATAACAGGGGGTTAACACGGGGGTGAAGGGAGGGGTGATGTTGTAGTTGGAATAACAGGGGTTAACACGGGGGTGAAGGGAGGGTGATGTTGTAGTTGGAATAACAGGGGTTAACACGGGGTGAAGGGGAGGGGTGATGTTGTAGTTGGAATAACAGGGGTTAACACGGGGGTGAAGGGAGGGGTGATGTTGTAGTTGGAATAACAGAGGTTAACACCGGGGGAAGGGAGGGGTGATGTTGTAGTTGGAATAACAGGGGTTAACACGGGGGTGAAGGGAGGGGTGATGTTGCAGTTGGAATAACAGGGGTTAACACGGGGTGAAGGGAGGGGTGATGTTGTAGTTGGAATAACAGAGGTTAACACGGGGGTGAAGGGAGGGGTGATGTTGTAGTTGGAATAACAGGGGTAAACACGGGGTGAAAGGGCCAGTGTGAAAATCACCTTGTGTCGGTTTTCGCCTGTGTTGACAGTGATTGACAACTACCCCAGTAGGTAGGTTAATATTCGCGCGCGCGCGCACGCGTACGTATGTATGTATGTATGTATGTATGTATGTATGTGTGTGTGTGTGTGTGTGTGTGTGTGTGTATGTGTGTGTGTGTGTGTGTGTGTGTGTGTGTGTGTGTGTGTGTTGTGTGTGTGTGTGTGTGTGTGTGTGTGTGTGTGTGTGTGTGTGTGTGTGTAATATATATATATATATATATATATATATATATATATATATATATATATATATATATATATATATATATATATATATATATATATATACGTGTGTGTGTGTGTGTGTGTGTGTGTGTGTGTGTGTGTGTGTGTGTGTGTGTGTGTGTGTGATTCTGTTCACTGTCCTGTCGCACATACTTTGCAGACAATAAATTCAGATGATTATCTCAAAGTTATCATAACAGTCGTCAAGCACACACACACACACACACACACACACACACACACACACACACACACACACACACACACACACACACACACACACACACACACACACACACACACACACACACACATACACGCACACACACACACACGCACACACACACACACACTTCTTCTAAAAAAAAAAAAAAAAGTCTCACAATATGCTTATTTACACAGATTTTAGTATTGCAACATTAAAAAACACACTCCCACATCAGCAGAGAGTTGTAACAGCTGATCATATTATCTCATGTGCCACTTTCAAACAATTTATACCATGTTTTCTACATATCTACAATTAGAAATATATTTGAATCACCGCTTTAACCTATTAATTCTTTCTTTCTTTGTCAGAGTCTATTAAGTAAGCACTTACAGCTTCTCACATTTATCACCACATACATATGAGGTTACTTTTAAGTGAGTCAGTCACAGGCCTATAGCTATTGCTGAATCTACACGAAATGTACGAAAGGACCATCTTCATCCGTCCCCTATCTCCCACTCTTCTCTATCTTTCACATCAAAACCATTTGTTGTTTCCTAGTTTCATCATTAGGGTTTGGTTTGTTAGTTTTGGGGTTGATGGGGTGGTGTCTTTTTTTTTTTTCTTGTCTAATATCACCAAGAGTGGATAGACGTTAAATTTGAAACACACACACACACACACACACACACACACACACACACACACACAGAAGCGAGGACGGGGAGGGGTTACTATCGATATCAAGCCCCAGTCCATTGGTTTCTTTGTAAAACGGTTACTCTGTGTCTGTGTTCAACCTAGAGAAACGGAACCGTCTAAAAAAACCAAAGGGATGGCTCTCAGTCGAAAGATAGCCCCCACCCTCACCCAGCCCTAGCCCCCGCGAGCGCATGCGCGCTCACATGCACTCGCACACACCGGGGAAGGGGATGGGGGGGGGGGGGGGGGGGATCAGAGACAGAAATCTCTGAAGAGCGTGCATGCATGCGCGCGTTTGTGTGTGTTTGTGTGTGTGTGTGTGGTTGTTGTCGTCAGAATTATTTCCAGAATTAAGCATCTATTTATAGATCAGACTACGCGCGCGCGCGCGCGCGCGCGCGCGCGTGTGTGTGTGTGTGTGTGTGTGTGTGTGTGTGTTTTGTTATTTCTGGAATAGATCAGAGAGACTCTGTGTGTGTGGATGTGTGTGTGTGTGTGTGTGTGTGTGTGTGTGTGTGTGTGTGTGTGTGTGTGTGTGTGTATGTGTGTGTGTGTGTGTGCCGTGTGTGTGTGTGTGTGTGTGTGTGTGTGTGTGTGGTGTGTGTGTGTGTGTGTGTGTGTGTGTGTGTGTGTTTGCCGTTGTTGTGGTTCTTCTTCAAATTAACGTCTACCCACATTAACAATAGAAGATAGATATGCCCTTGGGCGTGTTTGTGTGTGTGTGTGTGTGTGTGTGTGTGTGTGTGTGTGTGTGTGTGTGTGTAAAAGTTATACAGGCGATTAGGTAATCCACGTCTCAATAAAATGGGGAGATTTGAAAAATAGGGCGAAATTTGTCGCCTAACTTTTATTTTTTTTCATGTTGAATGGTTTTCAAGAATGCAGTATTGAGGTGCTGCATTCAAAATCTCACTCACCTCAGTTTTGCCAACATCATCCAAATTCACACACACACACACACACACACACACACACACACACACACACACACACACACACACAATTACACTCCATCGCCCCATTCTGTTCACTTCCCCTATCGTCTAACTGTTTGTCTTTTACAAACTTGTGATGCCCTGACCACGTCACTGTTTGCCTTTTACAAACTCATACTGACTAGGGGGGTGGATACACTCCATAGTATGGCTCAGAGCGCCACCCGAAGTGCCGCCTCATAGTTGCGACATTTCGCCCCATTTTGACATCACCCCACTTGTGCCATTTTAAAGGCATGTGTGTGTGTGTGTGTGTGTGTGTGTGTGTGTGTGTGTGTGTGCGCGCGCATACGCGTGAAGAGGAGTGATGAAGGGGGCAGTGTGTATGCACGCGCGTGTGTGTGTGTGTGTGTGCGCGCATGCACAGGTGAGTGTGTGTGTGTGAGTGTGTGCGTGCGTGTGTGTGTGTGTGTGTGTGTGTGTGTGTGTGTGTGTGTGTGTGTGTGTGTGTGTGTGTGTTGCGTGTGTGGAGGGGAGGGAGGGGGGCGGTGTGTGTGATATATGTGTGTGTATGGGTATGTGTAGCGGTTTGTAATCACGCGCGGCCGCGCGCGCGTCGTTTGTTCGTCTGCCGGATATGGATGACATGGATGCAGTGTAGTGTGCGGCGGTTGCAGATGCAGGGGTGTGACATGGGTGGGAGTGCAGGAGGTGCGGATGCAGGGTGTGACATGGGTGGGGGGTGCAGGAGGTGCAGATGCAGGGGTGACATGGGTGGGGGTGCAGGAGGTGCGGATGCAGGGTGTGACATGGGTGGGAGTGCAGGAGGTGCGGATGCAGGGTGTGACATGGGTGGGGGTGCAGGAGGTGCAGATGCAGGGGTGACATGGGTGGTGGGGGTGCAGGAGGTGCGGATGCAGGGGGACATGGGGTGGGGGTGCAGGAGGTGCGGATGCAGGGGTGACATGGGTGGGGGTGCAGGAGGTGCGGATGCAGGGTGTGACATGGGTGGGAGTGGGTGTGGATGCATGGTGGGTGCAGGAGGTGCAGATGCAGGGGGTGACATTGGTGGGGGTGCAGGGAGTGTGGATGCAGGGGGGTGACATTGGTGGGGGTGCAGGAGGTGTGGATGCAGGGGGTGACATTGGTGGGGGTGCAGGACGTGTGCATTGGGGGTGACATTGGTGGGGGTGCAGGTGTCGGATGGGGTGACATTGGGGGGGTGCAGGAGGTGCAGATGCAGGGGGTGCATGGTGGGGTGCGGATGCAGGGGGTGACATTGGTGGGGGTGCAGGGTGTGGATGCAGACATTGGTGGGGGTGCAGGACGTGCGGGTGCAGGGGTGACATTGGTGGGGGTGCAGGAGGTGCGGATGCAGGGGGTGACATTGGTGGGGTGCAGGAGGGTGCAGATGCAGGGGGTGACATTGGTGGGGGTGCAGGAGGTGTGGATGCAGGGGGTGACATTGGTGAGGGTGCAGGACGTGCGGGTGCAGGGGTGACATTGGTGGGGGTGCAGGAGGTGTGTGGGTGCAAAGGGTGACATTGGGGGAAGTGCAGGGTTTGGAGCTTTTGCATGGGTAGGGGTAGAGGGCGCAGATTTGAGATCATGATATTGGTTGAGGTACGGGGAAGTGGAGGGGGTGGGAGTCGCTTTGATTTTATGGCGTGGGGGGGGGGGGGGGGGGGGGGGGGGGGACTTCAGAGGCCGTGACATGGATTTGGGCATGAGGGCACGGATTTTAGAGTATGATGGAGAAGGTAGTAGGATAGGAGGATGAAGGGGGTAGGATAGGGAGGATGAAGGGGGTAGGATGAAGGGGGAGGATGAATGGGTTAGGATAGGGAGGATGAAGGAGGTAGGATAGGGAGGATGAAGGGGGTAGGATAGGGAGGATGAAGGGGGTAGGATAGGGAGGATGAAGGGGGTAGGATAGGGAGAATGAAGGGGGTAGGATAGGGAGGATGAAGGGGGTAGGATAGGGAGGATGAAGGGCGTGACACGGGTGGGCGTAAAGAACAGTAATTCTCTGTCGGGAATTCTCTTTATAGCGGCACTGAGGCACAAGGCAGGTGTGTTTTAGGCCGAGGGTGGGTGTGATGAGCCGAGGGTGGGTGTGTTTAGGCCGAGGGTGGGTGTGATGAGGCCGAGGGTGGGGTGTGTTTAGGCCGAGGGTGGTGTGTGATGAGGCCGAGGGTGGTGTGTGTTGAGGCCGAGGGTGGGTGTGATGAGGCCGAGGGTGGGTGTGATGAGGCCGAGGGTGGGTGTGTGTTGAGGCCGAGGGTGGGTGTGATGAGGCCGAGGGTGGGTGTGTTGAGAACGAGGGTGGGTGTGATGAGGCCGAGGGTGGGTGTGTTGAGGCCGAGGGTGGGTGTGATGAGGCCGAGGGTGGGTGTGATGAGGCCGAGGTGGGTGTGGTGATGATGAGCCGAGGGTGGGTGTGATGAGGCCGAGGGTGGGTGTGTTGAGGCAGAGGTGGGGTGTGATGAGGCCGAGGGTGGGTGTGTTGAGAACGAGGGTGGGTGTATTGAGGCCGAGGGTGGGTGTATTGAGGCCGAGGGTGGGTGTGTTGAGGCCGAGGGTGGGTGTGTTGAGGACGAGGGTGGGTGTGTTGAGGCCGAGGGTGGGTGTATTGAGGCCGAGGGTGGGTGTGTTGAGGCCAAGGGTGGGTGTGCTTAGGCCGAGGGTGGGTGTGTGTTTAGGCCAAGGGTGGGTGTGTTGAGGCCGAGGGTGGGGTGCGGATGCAAACTATGACTTGGCTGGACGAACTAGAGGGAAGGGGCATAACAGATGCAGGGCGTGAAATCGACGGGCGCACGGGGAGAAGGGTGGGGGTGGAGAGGCGAGGGCGCGTGGTTGCACATGGGTGGGCGTTGTGGGGCAGAGGGAGCTTGAAGACAGGGCGTGACACAGATGTGGGTAGGACAGGAAGGATTCAGGGCGTGACATGGGTGGACACACAGGATGTACAGATTTAGGGTGTGACGTGACATGAGTGGAGGATGGGAAGCGAAGATTCAGGGCCTGACGTGTTGATGAAGGGCGTGACATGGAGGGTGTATTGGGCAGAGGGGTGCGGATGAAGGGCGTGACATGGTGGGTGTATTGGCAACAGGGGGTATGGATGAAGGCCATGACATGGTGGGTGTATTGGCAACAGGGGGTATGGATGAAGGCCATGACATGGTGGGTGTATTGGCAACAGGGGGTATGGATGAAGGCCATGACATGGTGGGTGTATTGGCAACAGGCAGTGCGGATGAAGGGCGTGACATAGTGGGTGTATTGGGAACAGATGGTGCGGATGAACGGCGTGACGTTGTGGGGTATTGAGGCACAGGCAGTGCGGATGAAGGGCGTGACATGGTGGGTGTATTGGGAACAGATGGTGCGGATGAACGGCGTGACGTGGTGGGTGTATTGAGGCACAGGCAGTGCGGATGAAGGGCGTGACATGGTGGGTATATTGGGAACAGATGGTGCGGATGAAGGGCGTGACATGGGTGGGTGTCTTTGGGCAACAGGAGAAGGACGTAACATGGTGTGTGTACTGAGACAGTGGGGGGTGTGGATGAAGGGCGTGACATGGTGGGTGTACTGAGGCACAGGCAGTGCGGATGAAGGGTGTGACGTGGTGGGTGTATTGAGGCACAGGGGGTGCGGATGAACGGCGTGACGTGGGTGGGTGACTTTGGGCAACAGGAGAAGGACGTAACATCGTGTGTGTACTGAGACAGTGGGGTGTGGGATGAAGGGCGTGATGTGAGTGTTTTATTGGCGGAGAGGGGGCGTGGATAAAAGCCGTAATGTGGGTGGGTGTATTGAGACAGAAGGGGTGCAGCTGAAGGACATAATGTGGGTGGCTGTATTGAGACAGAAGGACATAATGTGGGTGGGTGTATTGAGACAGAAGGGGTGCGGCTGAAGGACATAATGTGGGTGGCTGTATTGAGACAGAAGGACATAATGTGGGTGGGTGTATTGAGACAGAAGGGGTGCGGCTGAAGGACATAATATGGGTGGGTATTGAGACAGAAGGGGTGTGGCTGAAGGACATAATGTGGGTGGCTGTATTGAGACAGGACATAATGTGGGTGGGTGTATTGAGACAGAAGGGGTGCGGCTGAAGGACATAATGTGGGTGGCTGTATTGAGACAGAAGGACATAATGTGGGTGGGTGTATTGAGACAGAAGGGGTGCGGCTGAAGGACATAATGTGGGTGACTGTATTGAGACAGAAGGACATAATGTGGGTGGGTGTATTGAGACAGAAGGGGTGCGGCTGAAGGACATAATGTGGGTGGCTGTATTGAGACAGAAGGACATAATGTGGGTGGGTGTATTGAGACAGAAGGGGTGCGGCTGAAGGACATAATGTGGGTGGGTGTATTGAGACAGAAGGGGTGCGGATGAAAGGTGCAATGTGGGTGGGTGTATTGAGACAGAAGGGGTGCGGCTGAAGGACATAATGTGGGTGGGTGTATTGAGACAGAAGGGGTGCGCTGAAGGACATAATGTGGGTGGCTGTATTGAGACAGAAGGGGTGCGGATGAAGGACATAATGTGGGTGGGTGTATTGAGACAGAAGGGGTGCGGCTGAAGGACATAATGTGGGTGGCTGTATTGAGACAGAAGGGGTGCGGGATGAAGGACATAATGTGGGTGGGTGTATTGAGACAGAAGGGGTGTTGGATGAAGGACATAATGTGGGTGGCTGTATTGAGACAGAAGGGGTGCGTGTGCGGATGAAGGACATAATGTGGGTGGCTGTATTGAGACAGAAGGGGTGTGGATGAAGGACATAATGTGGGTGGCTGTATTGAGACAGAAGGGGTGCGGATGAAAGGTGCAATGTGGGTGGGTGTATTGAGCCAGAAGGGGTGCCGATGAAGGACATAATGTGGGTGGCTGTATTGAGACAGAAGTGGTGCGAATGAGGGACATAATGTGGGTGGCTGTATTGAGACAGAAGTGGTGCAGATGAAGGGCGTGACACGGTGGATGTATAGGGCAGAGTGGGCGCAGCTAATAGGCATGACGTAAGTGGGCGAACAGAACAGGGGGGGGGGGGGGGGGGGGGGGGGGGGGGGGGGAGGAGAGTAACAGATACAGCGCGTGAAATGGATGGCATAAGGAGGCGAGGGGGAGCGTGGATCCTAATTGGGCAGAGGAGCACTGATGAAGGGGTGACGTTGGTGGTAGCATTGGGGCAGAGGGGCGCTGATGAAGGGGTGACGTTGGTGGGAGCATTGGGGCAGAGGGGGCGCTGATGAAGGGGTGACGTTGGTGGGAGCATTGGGGCAGAGGGGGCGCTGATGAAGGGGTGACGTTGGTGGGAGCATTGGGGCAGAGGGGGCACTCTATGAAGGGGAGTGACGTTGGTGGGAGCATTGGGGCAGAGGGGGCACTGATGATGAAGGGGTGACGTTGGTGGGAGTATTGGGGCAGAGGGGGCGCTGATGAAGGGGTGACGTTGGTGGGAGTATTGGGGCAGAGGGGGCGCTGATGAAGGGGTGACGTTGGTGGGAGTATTGGGGCAGAGGGGGCGCTGATGAAGGGGTGACGTTGGTGGGAGTATTGGGGCAGAGGGGGCGCTGATGAAGGGGTGACGTTGGTGGGAGTATTGGGGCAGAGGGGGCGCTGATGAAGGGGTGACGTTTGGTGGGAGTATTGGGGCAGAGGGGGCGCTGATGAAGGGGTGACATAAGTGGGAGCATTGGGGCAGAGGGGGCGAATGAAAGGCATGACATGGTGGACGAAGGGGGTGCAGATGAAGAGCGTGACGTGGGACCTGACTGGGCAGAGGGAAGGCCAGCAAAGGGCGTGACACGGTGAGTCGGAAGAGGACTGGAACGTAGATAAATGATGGGACGAAGTGGACTGGAGTGTAGATAAATGATGGGGCGAAGAGGACTGGAACGTAGATAAATGATGGGGATGAAGTGGACTGGAGTGTAGATAAATGATGGGATGAAGTGGACTGGAACGTAGATAAATGATGGGACGAAGTGGACTGGAACGTAGATAAATGATGGGACGAAGTGGACTGGAGTGTAGATAAATGATGGGACGAAGAGGACTGGAGTGTAGATACATGATGGGACAAAAAGGACTGGAGTGTAGATACATGATGGGACAAGGACTGGAGTGTAGATAAATGATGGGACGAAGTGGACTGGAGTGTAGATAAATGATGGGACAAGGACTGGAGTGTAGATAAATGATGGGACAAAAAGGACTGGAGTGTAGATAAATGATGGGACGAAGTGGACTGGAGTGTAGATAAATGATGGGACAAGGACTGGAGTGTAGATAAATGATGGGACAAAAAGGACTGGAGTGTAGATAAATGATGGGACAAGGACTGGAGTGTAGATACATGATGGGACGGAAAGGACTGGAGTGTAGATAAATGATGGGACAAGGACTGGAGTGTAGATAAATGATGGGACAAAAAGGACTGGAGTGTAGATACATGATGGGACAAGGACTGGAGTGTAGATAAATGATGGGACAAGGACTGGAGTGTAGATACATGATGGGACACAAAAGGACTGGAGTGTAGATAAATGATGGGACGGAAAGGACTGGAGTGTAGATACATGATGGGACGGAAAGGACTGGAGTGTAGATAAATGATGGGACAAAAAGGTCTGGAGTGTAAATAAATGATAGGACAAGAACTGGAGTGAAGATAAATGATGGGACGAAGTCCAAACGGTAGGAGAACAAAAGGAAGCAATGTGAAAGTAAGAACAGGTAGTGGTGAGTACACACACACACACACACACCACACACACACACACACACACACACACACACACACACACACACACATGTCTGGAGTCTGAAATGGCAGGGAGAAGTACAAACTGGCAGGGAACACAATACAAGACTGGGAGAGCTTGGACTAGCTAGAGGTATTCAGGATGTTACAGGAAAAGGGGTAAGAAAAACAGGAAAGTGACAGAGGAAGTGAGGAAAACGCAAGGAACGCACGAAAAGGCGTGGGGAAATCGTAAGAAAATGCCGGGAATTTAGGTACAAGTAGGGGAGAAGCTGTAAAAGGTAGTGGAGGTAGGAAAAGATATGAAAAATGGAAAGTGAAGGGAAAGCAAGAAACTCCAGGGAAAGTTGTAAAAGGGTAGCGGAAAGCAGGAAAAGGTCGGAGAAAGTGGGGAAAGTGGGAACAGATCAATTCAGAAAGAAAAGGGGCAAGTTACCGCCACATATACAGTCACTTCGTTTTGAAACTAGGAAAAAGATAAGGTAAAGAAAGGAGGGGGTGGGGGAGTGGGAAAAGGTTGGGAAAGACTAGAGAAAGGGAGAAAAGGCAAGGAAAGTAAGAAAGGGAAGGGAGGTAGGAAACCAAACAGAAAGTAGGGAAGCAGGACAAAAAATACGGAAAATAGAAACAGAAAGTGAAAGTAGGGAAAAGTGGAGTAACAAAAAAAAAAAAAAAAGGGGGGGGGGGGGGAAGAAGAAATTTTGGGTAAAGTAGGAAAAAAGAGAAGTAGGAAAAGATAGAGTAAGTAGAAAAGGAAGGGTAAGTCGGAAAAGTGGGAAAGCATGACAAGTAGGAAAGGACATTGGGAAATGGTCGGGTACATTCGATAAGGGAGAGTAAGGAGGGCAGATAGGGAGAGTAGGAACAGAGGAAGACATCGGGAAAGTAGGAAAAGGTGGGGGAAGTAGGAAAAGGCATTGGAAGTAGAGAACAGTGGGGAAAGTAGGAAACAGTTCAGAAAGCAGAAAAACCGCAGATCAAAAGGCAGGGGAAGCAGAACATGGAGACAGAGTAAGAAAAGGTGAAGAAAGTAGAAAATGGTATTGAAGAGTAGGCGAAAATAAAAAAACAAGAACATAGCGGTTGAAACAAGGGGAAAATGAGAAAATCTATCAAATCATGTCAAAAGGAGAAATAGAAAGAATAGCAGAGAAATCCTCCAAGCTTCGAAAAACTGTAGGAGAAACAGAACACATTTTAGAACTGACAAAGGCGGGACAACGTAAGGAGTATGAATAACCATTTAAAACAAGCAAACACTCACAAAAAAATGGACAGGTGAAGCTGGGGAACCTCTGCTACGTGTAGAACGTTAGGGCAGGTCAGCTCACCACAAGAATCTGGTGTTACACAATATTGTTTTTCCTGAGAAGATGTGAGCACACCTGTCTTTCCGCTCGAGCAAGGATTTTGCGCCTTCAGCCTAAACATATAGTACACCATGATGTCTGGTCTGTGCATTGATCATGTCGGACAAAACTGTTTTTTTTTCCTTCTTGCTTTGGTACAGTCTGTATCGTTACATACTGAGAACAGCTATTTGTATACCTTAATATAAAGGTCACTTACTGAGAATTATCATTTGCATACCCTTAATATAAATGTAATCCACTGAGAACTGCCATTTGCATGCCCTTAATCTGAATGCCATTTACTGAAAAAAACGACCATTTACATACCCTTGATATATAAACGTAATTCACTGAGAACTGTCATTTGCATACTCTTAATATAAATTTAATCCACTAAGAACTGCCATTTGCATACCCTTGTAACAAATGTAATCCACTCAGAACTGTCATTTGCATACCCTTAATACAAATGCAATCCACTAGGAACTGCCATTTGTATTCCTTTAATGTAAATGTCACTAATTTAGAACGGCCATTTGCATACCCTTGATATAAATGTCACTCACTAAGAACTGACATTTGCATTTCCCTTAATATAAGTATCACTAACTGAAAATTACAGTTTGCATACTCTTGGTATAAATGTCACCAAAAAACTCTCATTTGCATGCCTTTAATATAAATGTCACTTACCGGACCTGTTTCTGCCGGCGCCGAAATCAAGGCCTTACAAGCAAAGTATTTCTCACAGGCTTGTGATAATGGACATTCGTGTTGTCATGGTCCTTACGATCACACGTTTTTACACATTTTACATGCTGCAGATAACTCGGTCCTGTTTAGAAGAAAGCATACACGCATAGATCTGGATGGTTTCACGACCTGTGCTGACTTAAAGGAGAAGGAGATGCACAGACAGATGCAGAGTCAGGAGAGACGACTGTCCTCCAATTCAGTTGAGACCGATGGTTGGAAGCGCCACCTCTGGCATTGTCACAGCCCCGGAAATGTCGTTCATGGTTTCCTTGGGCGCTGCTACAACATTGCAGGGTGCGCCTGTCTTCTGATCACTTGCGAGACACTCAGGCACACAGCAAGCTGTCTGTGGAAGAGAAAAAACACTGAGACACACAGCAAGCTGTCTGTGGAAGAGGAATTAACATTAAAACACACAGCAAGCTGTCTGAGGAAGAGAAAAACACTGACACTGAGACACAGCAAGCTGTCTTTGGAAGAGAAATTAACATTAGACAAACAACAAGCTATCTTTGGCAGAGAAATTAACATGAGACACACAGCAAGCTGTCTTTGGCAGAGAAATTAACATTAAGACAAAGCTGTCCTTGGCAGAGAAATTAACATTAAGACACACAGCAAGCTGTCTTTGGAAGAGAAATTGACATTATTCCGCCGGACAAAAGGGACAAACTGGTTATCAACAAAACCTTGTGTTTTGTCTTGGTCATTTGTTTGTCCCTTTTATCCAGAGGAATAATTCATAATTTCTCTTCTAAATTTGTTTCACTTTCCGGCTGCAGTCAGCTCCCTTTGAAAGCAAAGTCGTTTGACATTAGACAGACACCATGAGGATGGAGACAATGGGAGGAACACTTTCGGGGTTGAGGGAGAAGGGAGCAAAGGTGGAGGCGTCGAAGGGAAATGGTGGGAGTGGTGACAGCGGAAAGACAACGTGTGTAAAACATGAACAGCTTGAATGCACGTACAGGCATGTGCTCGTGTTTTTGATCCATTTTTAATGTTTGTCGATATGTCAATGATAAAATGATAAGAATCGATTTGCATGTAAAAAAATCACGGGGAAATTTGGAGGGGGAGGGGAGGGGGGGGGAGGGGCCGGGGTAGTACAAAACCAGGTGGTTAGAGGCTCAAAATGGCTGAATATTGTCTCCCCTTTCTCTGAAGTTCTCCGCTGAATATTGTCTCCCCTTTCCCTGCAGTCCTCTGAATATTGTCTCCCCTTCCCTGCAGTTCTCAGCTGAATATTGTCTCCCCTTTCCCTCTCCCCTTTGCTACCAAATCCATCCAAACCTGAAAGAGTGTTTACCATGTTCCAGGGCTGGCCGGAAAGAAGAAACAGTTTAGTGCCGTTTGTACACAGGCCACTCCTTTTACACCCATTCTTATCTGTTAAAAGGTGAAGAAGATCCTTGGCGTATTCCATGTCATGTACCACTCACAGTGAAACATATTCGTAGAGTGTTGGGACTTGCATGATGTAAGACAGAAACACTTTACAGCAGGCTCCATGAAAACCTCGTTGAGAGATGT
>JADBJO010028144.1:0-5000 GCA_016801955.1 Conus betulinus
ACATATCTGACGGTCTCATGATTACCGTCGGATTGTCCTAGATTATCTCTTACTTTGATTAAGTATTGACGTATGTTTTGTCTGTATACTTGATTTAGTTGGATTATGATGACCGCAGATAGAATGCTGTAGTGCAATTTCCTTTTCGACCCTTTCTTTCGTATGTATGTATGTATGTGCGTGTTACATTTGTGTGTGCCCTTTCCAATAACACTGTTAATTAACACCCACCCCACTCCATCCCCCTTGGCATGAAGGCCAGTTAAACTATTGTGCAATAAAAACTGTCGATTGTCAATTGACTCTCTCTCTCTCTGTCTCTCTCTGTCTTCTCTCTCTCTCTCTGTCTCTCTCTCTCTGTCTCTCTGTCCTCTCTCTCTATCTCTCTCTCTCTCCTCTCTCTCTCTCTTTGTCATGACGTTGTCTCTCACGGCAGGTGTGTGTGTGTGTGGTGTGTGTGTGTGTGTGTGTGTGTGTGTGTGCGTGCGTTGCGTGCATGCATGTTTGTGTTCCTGTGGCATGCGAGCGCGCGCGCGCGCGCGTGTGTGTGTATTTGTGTGTGTGTGTGTTCGCGTGCACGCGCGTGCGCGTTTGTGTTGTGTTCTGTGTATATTGCTTTGTGTCCTCTCTCTCTCTCTCTCTCTCTCTCTCTCTCTCTCTCTCTCTCTCTCTCTCTCTCTCTCTCTGTGTGTGTGCGTGCGTGCGTGCGTGTGTGTGTGTGTGTGTGTGTTGTGTGTGTGTGTGTGTGTGTGTGTACTAGAGAGAGAGAGGAGAGAGAGAGAGAGAGAGATTACAGTTGAAAGAGAGAGAGAAAGAATCAACGGGAGACAGACAGAGAGGAATCCAACAAACCGGTAGGCGTACGTGCCTGAAGACATACACTTCCCGCCCCAACTCCAGAGACGCTGAGACAGGCCGTCAGACTGTCAGATACAAAGGCCAGGCAATAGTGAAGGTCATGTGCAAGGTCCGACAACTTCTGACTTCTGGCTATTTTGGGCCTGGGGTCCTGTTATTTCGGGGACAGCCTTTGTCAGAAGTAGAGGAGGGGCAGCGGGTAAGTGGGAGTGGGGAATAAAGACAAAATTGTATTACACGGGACCCTGAAGAGGTATCGATTCCCTATAGGATTCTACCGGCAAGAAATGGAGACAACTCACTGTTTTTTGCCTTTTCTTGACGTATGTCTTCGCTCCTTTTGTCTTCTTTTTTTCTGTCACCCTTATTCTTGTGGTCTTTACTTTTCTTTCTTTCTGTCTTGATTTTTGTACTCCCAGTTCTTATAGAACAGGGGGTACTTTACAATGGGAACGAAGAAATGCTGTCTGTGTGTCTGTCTGTCCGTGGTCAAAATGTGTTCCACTCGCTCCAGACAAAACTTCTAGGCCGACCTTTCTGAAGATTTGTAGGTATGTTCATTATGGGTCACGGATGATGCCCAATGTTTTCTTTTACCAGAATAGCCGTTACTGACGGCTATAACGGCCCAAAACGGTTTTTCTTCTTTATGGGACTTGGCCGATTTATCTCAGTGACGAAATACATTGTGACGCATATTTGATTATGACGTTTTTTTCTCAATGACGAAATACATTATGACGCCTGATTGATTGTGACGTTTTCCAGAAAGATAACTGGGAGTACGTTTACATGCTTTGCATCATGTTCATTTTTAAGAACTTTCTCTCTTGCTTTCCTTTATTTTCTTTGTTTCCATCGTTCATTTTCCCTTTCCATTCTATTCTCTCTCTCATGTTGATTTCCTTCTTTTATTTTTCAGTTTTCTTTATTTCTCGATCGTGATTTTTTTGTGTATGTGTTTTTCCGTAGTGTGTGTGTGTGTGTGTGTGTGTGTGTGGGGGGTGTGCGCGCACGCGCGCGTGCGTGTGTGTGTGTGTGTGTGTGTGTGTGTGTGTGTGTGTGTGTGTGTGTTCTTTCTTTTTTTCTTTCGTTTTCTTTTCTCTTTTAACCCTGTTGCGAGTACTGGTCTTTCTTCTCTCCTTTCTAAACCACTAGTGCTACCAGTATTTGTATTCTTCCCGTTTCTTCTTTTTCGTTTTAATAGACCTACGCTTACATTTTTTTTTTATTTACTACGTTTTGTGTATTTCTCCATATCTTTGTCTGTCCGTCCCCCTGACTCTCTCTCTCTCTCTCTCTCTCTCTCTCCCTCTCTCTCTCTCTCTCTCTCTCTCTCTCTCTCTCTCTTTGAGTGTGTGTGTGTGTGTGCGCGCGCGCGTGTGCGTGTGCATGTGTGTGTGTGTGTGTGTGCGTGATATTCATGCAAGAATGAGACAGAAATGAAAAATAAAGTTTGAGTTGTCTAGTTTCTTATTCAACTTCTTTCCGTTTAAAATACATATCACCCATACACACACATATATGTGTGTGTGTGCGCGCCAGCGCAAAGAGAAAAACAAGGACAAATTAAGTTTCCAGTTCAGTTTGTTTCCGTTCAAAATCTAATTCAGCTTCCATGTCTACAATTGTTGTCTTAAACAGCTGTCAAAACGAGATTGTCAAAACGTCCAAACGAGATTGTCAAAACGTCCAAACGAAATGGGCCATCATTGCTATCAATGGCTATCATTGCGGTGCCCAAGCATCTCACGTCGTGAGCTCTGATGATCGGTAAGATGAGGTGGCGCAGGTGAACTCTCCTGCTGAAGCCCACAAACGTAGTTAACTCTCCTGCTGAAGCCCACAAACGTAGTTAACTCTCCTGCAGAAGCCCACAAACGTAGTTAACTCTCGCCTGCAGAAGCCCACAGACATAGTTAACTCTCCTGCTAAAGCCCACAGACATAGTTAACTCTCCTGCTGAAGCCCACAAGCGCAGTTAACTCTCCTGCTGACGCCCACAGGCATATTTAACTCTCCTGCTGAAGCCCACAGGCATAGTTAACTCTCCTGCTGAAGCCCACAGGCGTAGTTAACTCTCCTGCTGAAGCCCACAGGCGTGGTTAACACTCCTGCTGAAGCCCACAGGTGTAGTCAACTCTCCTGCTGAAGCCCACAGACAGAGTCAACTCTCCTGCTGAAGCCCACAAGCGCAGTTAACTCTCCTGCTGACGCCCACAGGCATATTTAACTCTCCTGCTGAAGCCCACAGGCATAGTTAACTCTCCTGCTGAAAGCCCACAGGCGTAGTTAACTCTCCTGCTGAAGCCCACAGGCGTGGTTAACTCTCCTGCTGAAGCCCACAGGCGTAGTCAACTCTCCTGCTGAAGCCCACAGACAGAGTCAACTCTCCTGTTGAAGCCCACAAACGTAGTCAACTCTCCTGTTGAAGCCCACAGACGGAGTCATCTCTCCTGTTGAAGCCCACAAACGTAGTTAACTCTCCTGTTGAAGCCGACAGAAGGAGTCAACTCTCCTATTGAAGCCCACAGACATAGTTAACTCTCTTGTTGAAGCCCACAGACGGAGTCAACTCTCCTGTTGAAGCCCACAGACATAGTTAACTCTCCTGTTGAAGCCCACAGACGTAGTCAACTCTCCTGTTGAAGCCCACAGACGGAGTCAACTCTCCTGTTCAAGCCCATAGACGGAGTCAACTCTCCTGTTGAAGGCCACAGACGCAGCAAGCTTCTACACTTTACGTGTACCCTTCATCTTGAGCCGAGTCACTTCCGTGGTGTTCAGTGGCGCCTGTTCTGATCTAACATACGCAGGGCACCACCTACTAAGCCCCCCTACTGACGACAATAATTGCTTAGTCGCGGAGAGCCGGCGTGAGTGAGCTCTCCCCCGGAGGGCGCCACCACGTCCGTCCAACGACAGCCCCCATGGACTCGCCGATACCGGTGACCCGACGGAACCAACCAAGGCCACAGACGTGGAGAGGACATCGAAACTGAGGTCACCATGAGAGCAGGGCATGAAGGGCCACAGAACTTTGAGACTTTTTTTTTTTATGCTGATCGATGAGAATGAGGATGATTAAGATGATGCTACGGATTCCATTTCGGTCTGAGACTACATGACAGGGCTGTACTCTACGCTTCCTTTCATAATATATCCCGGCGTCAACCAGGCCCGAGAGATACAGGCACCTGCAGTGTTGGTCAGAAATTTGAGCAACACTCTCAAAACGCATCCATTAAGTGGATGAAACTCGACTGTGTGGTCCCAGTCTTCCCAACTGAGTCCGCAGCAAACTCAACTCTGGGTAGGAGCCGGTCGGGGCAGAAAAACCCACATGCCTCTGATAAATGACAACTGTTTACGCTGACGGCAATTCATATGTATTGAATCATACAGCGTAGTTTTTTTTTTTTTTTTTTTTTTTAAAGGCAGAACAATGAAAACAATGAATTACATACAATGTAGATGCACATCAGACAACAGCTGAGTGAGGAAAATGTGGAAAAAACGGTTTTGCCCACATAAACGTGTCTGAGGCGACCAGCTTTACGATCTGTAACGGAATGCGTGCATCAGAGTTGTCGAACACTAAAGTTCCAGGCGGGTTTGTCAATAGTAAATCACTCTCATCTTACTGTTCATGTCTGTTTCGCTGCAACCAATTCGCTCTGTAATGATCTACCAGCGACTCCAATTTCTGTATTTGAGTGGCAGACATCCATGCCTTTGAGGCAAAGTGTGCGAGCATTTAGCGGGGTGAAAGGGCAGATATGCCAATGACGTCATTAGTGTCATTCCTGTGGCTGTCCACGGCTATGGAGACTGTTCCCCTAACACTGGCTGAGCGCTGGCTGGACATTGAGAATATCTCCAACGTCTTGTGAGCCGCTTATGATCCAATTTAGCGACCGTCTCTACGTGTGTTGCCCCACAACATCCCCCCCCCCCCCCCCCACCCCTTCCTTCTTCAAAGTTGAGGTGTTTGACCCCTTATCTATCATCCGTTACACCCCACAAGTTCACCATCCTCTATAGAGGCTATCCAGGGACACGGAATTTTCTGGCGCGCCAGAACAGTCAGTCATCCCCCCTCCCCCGTTGGGAATTGGAGAGTTGTATTTCCTTGTGTGGGA
>JADBJO010028144.1:7500-20474 GCA_016801955.1 Conus betulinus
ATCTTATTACAAAAGTTTTATATTGCAGCCAGCAGCAGTAGTAGTAGCACTGCAGCAGCAGCGGAAACAGTACTACTAGTACTAAAGTTTATTTTCATCATTATGAAAGTTTATCTTTGATTACCACTGTCCCTCGTATGTTCCTTCTCATCATGTTGCCTCTTCCTATTGCTCCATCCCTCTTTCTCTTCCACTTTCTTTAAAATTTTTTTCTCCTCACCTTTCATCCCATTTTTCTCTTTCTCTTTGTCTGTCTTTCTCCGCCCCTCTTTTGAATGAAGACTCGTGGGGTGCAAATATTGGCGGGAGGGTCCCTGCTCGGTAGCATTGCTAACACTATTTCTGATCGGCGGGTGGAAGAGCATGAAAGGAAAACATGACCCACCAGGAGATCTGGACACCGGCGTTTCACCGGGATTGATTTGGAGATGGCTGATGCATTTGGCACGTGACGAGATCGCGTGCTTTCCGTAATGCTGAGAGAGAGAGAGAGAGAGAGAGAGAGAGAGAGAGAGAGAGGTAATGGGATGGGGGGAGTGATATAACAGACAGTTAGGGATAGAGTTAGTTGTAACAATTTAAAGAGAAAGAAATTGGGAGGAGAGAGAGAGAGAGAGAGAGAGAGAGAGAGAGAGAGAGAGAGAGAAAAGGGCGGACAGACAGGTAGACAGACAGGCAGACAGACAATAGCTCAGTCACAGTCGAAAAAGTTGTGGCAAAAGAATGAAAAGGGGTAGAAAAAAAAGGGGGGGGGGGGGGGGGGGGGGGGGTAAAGAGAGAGGGGGGGGGTGAGACAGACAGACAGACAGAGTGGAGACTGAGTCAAAGAGAATGAAATAGGGATGGCGGGAAAGGGAGAGAGAGAGAGACAGACAGACAGAGAGAGTGAATGAATGAAATGAATGAATGATATTTATTCATTAAGGCCATTGCCCCTCATGAAGGGGGTACAAATTACAAGATATACAACACCGTATTATTCGCAACGATAGAGATCACCAGACCCTCCGCCATGACATCGTTACAGAACGCCAGCTGAACGCTTTGCTAAAGTAAATCGATAGGTTTCACACAATTTATATCTTTACTAGAAGCTAGGAGCACACTTAAGCGTTTTAACCAGTTTCTGGTTAGGATGAGTGTAATATTATGTGGTATACATCGCAATGTGTAAATCACTAAATACAGCGCAACATACACAAAACGAAATTCATCTCCATTTCCCTTATGCAAGAGGACAACGTAAATCAATCTCAGTGTGTTTCTTGTAACAAAAAATAATGTACAGCAATTTTTGTAAAACAACCACATCTAAACCTTGTTATTAAGCATTTCAGATGTTTGTTCAAATATATTTTGAAATACGGCTTAACATCATGTGTGGTGCAAAATGTCCTATACATGTAAAATCTCTCACCGTTTTAATATGGAAATCCTAATTTTGCCATTGATATGAAATCAGTATGTATTTTTATTCATGCAAAAAGTGTACATTCTGAACTCCTTGGTTTGCCCATACATTTCCAAAACGAAGCTGATACAGTTTGCAACGAATGTTTGATACCCAGTTTCTTTTGTACCGTGTATCTAAATCGAATAACATTCTGTACGCCTTCTGTGGTAGTCTGTTATCGCCCACTGTCCTTACTTTTATCCCGTAACGAATACAACCTATTGCATAGTTTATACAAACCGTACATTTTATTAGTTTCTCCATATACAAAGCTATTGGCTGTCTGCATTTCAACTCCTAAAAAAACTTCTTTATGGAAAATGAATGTACTTTTTTCGCATAGACTTGCTGCATCATCCAAACCCCAAAGTTCCGCGCTGTACAGGGCTGTTGGCTGTACAGGGCTGTTGGCTGGACTTGAGAATCAAATAGTTTCAAAAATAGATTTCAACTATTAACATTCAAACACATAATTTTCCGCAAGATACACAACTCGGCATTTTTCGCTTTACTTGTTAAAGTCATTACATGCTGAAGTAAAACCGATTTTGGTGGAAAACAATATTCCTAAGTATCTATCTGCATTCACAACAGGCATGTCTGTATTATTATATGTCCATCTCTCTCTTGCTCATAACTGACTACCTTTTCTAAAGACAATGACTTTGCTTTTGTTTAAATTTACCTTCAGATCAAGATTAGATGCAGCTCTTTGCAGACTATTCAGCTATGTCTGTATACCTGTTACTGTTTCTGCTAATAACAGTACGTCATCTGCAAGTAACAAAATGAATAACTCAAAATAATCGATTGTGAAAAAAGCTCCATGATTACCGGTTTCAATAACCTCCAAAGCAAGTTAATTTATAAAAAGGGAAAACAGAATTGGGCTACATGCATCGCTTTGTTCTACACCATAAATTATGTACATTTGATATAATCTATTAGTTTAGATCAACATCTAACCATAACCGTAAGTTTAAGGTTATTGTACATGCTTCGGATATAATGATACAGTTTTGTCTTTTATTCCGTTCTTTACGAGGATACACTATAACATTTTTCGATTTAATAAATCAAGCGCTTTTTCAAAATCTACGAAGTCCACGTACAATTTCCGATTAAAAGAGAACTGTTTTTTGTATTAACGGTATAATGTAAACATGTGGTCAGTGGTTGAATCATTCTTTTTAAAACCAGTTTAGTGCTCCTCGGTGGTGTTATTTTCTTCAACCCATTTGTGTAAACGACGATTTATAACTGTACATTTTTACTACTTACATCACACAAAGTAATGCCCCTACAGTTGTTCGGATTATTGACATCACCCTTCTTGTATAATAGTAGCGCAATTCCTTCTGTCCCACTTTCCAGAGAAACACCTTTGTGAAAAAAGTCATTAAAAATACCACAAAAAAATCTAAGACATAGTCACTTGCACCTGTTGATAACTCGCTAACTATACCATCTGGATCAGCAGCTTTTTTGTATTTAATCTTTTTTCAGTGCTAACGTAATTTCTTCTCTTGAAATTGGGTCTGTTTAAAATTGTTATTGGACTCCTCAACCGGATCCACATCCTGTTTGCGAACTTCTTTCTCCAGTAGTTCTTTGAAATAATGAAACCAATCATCAACAGAAATATCGTTACTAATGTGCTTCCCTCTTTGATAGTAATTTATGTACATTGTCCCAGAGTGGTTTCTGATTCTCAGCTGAAGACAAAAGTTTATCTACCAAAGCCTTGTGGATTTTTTTTTTTTTTCGCTTAACAAATGCATTTTTGATCCACAATGTCACCTGTACGCTTGGCTAATCTGTATGACCTCCTCATTTAGTTTTTTTTTCTTATTCTGCTGGTCGTCTCCGTTCTGATCAGATCCAAGTTCGATTTCTTTTCTCATACATTCAGCACTTTGTTTAATGCAGTTATTAAAGGTATGTTTTACTAAATCAATGTTAATATCAGTTCTGGCTAACAGCTAATTCTAACATTTTACGAGCTTTACTAGTGTTCACCGAGCTAATAATACTCCCTTCATTTTATTTGCTCCACATAATCTTGTTTACAATTTGTCTTTATACATGTGTGGAGACATTGTTTTTTTTGTTTGAAGGATGTAAGCAGAATTCAATGGGCATGTGATCTGACTCAAAGCTTACATTTATAGCAAATTCAAATGAAAAAATAGTATATAAAAAACATATCACTAGACACAATAAAACAATCATTGACCCTGCTACTACCAGAACCTGCGGTGTATGTGTAGTAACAGTATATTAAAAATATATATCATTAGACACAATAAACTAATAATAATTGACACTGCTACCAGAATCTGCGATGTATGTGTACCAACCTTGAAGGTCGCCACTACATGCACCATTCATAATACATAAGTCCAAAGTGGTACACATATTTAGCAAGCGTTTTCCCTAAGTGTTTACGACTTTATCCTGCGCGTTTCCTTTTACATTCAAAGGATTACTTTTACATCATGAACTGACAACTCTTCCACCTGATAAGTAAGCAGAATTCAAATCGGCAGTTCTGCTATTCAAGTCTCCAGACAAGATAATATATACATCATCAAAAACTTATAAGCAATCGGTTTTAGCATTCATAAAGTAAATTAATGCCATTGTCAAGATCAAAACAAGAATGAAATGGCGACCTCTCCAGTGGTACATAAACGCAAAAATACAAGGTATCTTTGGGAGTGCCTAACGTATCTCTGTTAATGAGGGAAAACCATCAAGTTTTGAGTAGTGAACATCAGTGTGTCGAATATACGAGAGACTTTTTTTAAGGCACACAATTCCGTCCGATGAACGACCCTGTTTTATAAATCTAACTGCCGACTCACAGAAAATCGAGTGTTCTGCACATAAATCAGAATGAAGTGTGTCATAAAACGTTTTAACAAAGCAAATAAAATGGAAGGAACGGATGTATGCTACGAAATCCTTGTCTCTTTACCATTAACATCCATTGCAATATTTCAAACATGTTATTTGCAGATGGACAAGAACCAGTTGTCAGGCTGTTCTCACCACCTGTAGTTCGTGTAATGCCACGCTCGACCAAACACTCACCCCTCCTTTTAGCACGGGTCCGATCGTCACCGACACCGACACCGTCACTGTCACACACTCAAGGGACACACACACGCGACCGTGCCGTGGAATCGTTATTTACTGTTTCCACAACAGTTGTTACATGAAAGAGGTCCCTTTAACAAAACAGGAAACGAGGGTTTATTTGTTCTTGGAGAAATGTCCCTGCAAGAGGGGCGGTCATTTCCCTATATCCGGCCCCTTAGATTCCCTTGTTCGTTGACTGAAAACTTCTGTCCATGTATGACGAGATGATCCTAGACCATCGCCACCCTGTTACCCTCGTCTCTGGCTTTTCTAAGATGAAGAATCCACCTCTGTTGGATATCGCTGACCCGCCATGAGAAATCCTCACCACTGAATATACCTGAGTCTCGCAGTTTCCCCTTGCCTTTCAGGACCCGCACCTTGTCCGTGAAGGAAGTGCAGCACCCAATCACTAGGGAATTATGCTTACCATTCAGGTGGTGCAGGTGGTCAAATGGGACGTCCTTGGTCATTTCCATCTTGTCCATTAACAGTTCAGAACCTCTGACGTTTCGTTGTTTGGCCTCGTGAGTCCATGGATAAATTATATTCTTACGCTTGGACCTACACTCCAGGTCGTCTGTCTTCTTCACTATGTCCACCAGTTTATTTTCTAACTCAGAATTTTTATTCCGCAGAGAAGCGCAGTCCTCCCGAAGATCGTTTAACTCTCCTTGCAGTGATGAGTAACAGTCTCTTAGGCTTCTTATATCGGCTTTCACTTGATCGAATTTCAAGTTGAGATTGTCCAGTTTTGTTAGAACGTTAGTGAAAGTTGGGCTTTCTTCCCGTGATGGAGTGCTGGTCGAGGAATTACCCGCACTAGCTGGTGGAGGTGATGAAGAATGGGTGTCCACTCATGGGCTGACGCATAATACTGCGGGGCCCCTGGTTCACCTCTACGTCCCCACCAATGGGCAGTGATAAACTGCTCCAGAAGAAAACCAATAGGAGAAAACCACAGGTGACACCGTCCACTTTCTTCAATCGGAGACCAGATTTTCCACTCTGGTTACCAACACGTCAAAAAGAACAAACAAAATAAATGCAAAACGGCCACAGTGCTGTCTGAAATCCAGTTTTTCAGATGGCACGGTCCTTTATCTTACTGTACCTCACGGATGTAACATAATTCAGCCTTCAATATACACAAACACAAAAAAACCTGATTCAGCGAGGAACCTCTTCACGTCCTGGGTACACATGAAACATCGTGTGTGTGTGTGTGTGTGTGTGTGTGTGTGTGTGTGTGTGTGTGTGTGTGTGTGTGTGTGTGCGTGAGAGAGAGAGAGAGAGAGAGAGAGAGAGAGAGAGAGAGAGAGAGATTAGAATGACATCTTTTATCGTACATTGTCTTAGGCCCACAGCAGGAAACAAGATGGCCGCAACAAACTAGGTGTCCGTTTCCTTGTTTGCAAACACATAAACTCGGTAATTAGATTTCAGTTTCTTAGCAACAGAGGCATAACACATATTTCCAATGCCTCCAAAGAAATACGAGTCTTCTGAAGAAAAAAAAATAGATCGCAAAAGTGACACAGATTCCCAAGTAGGAAAGAAGAAGAAGAAGAAGAGAAGAGAAGAAGAAGAAGATGAATATGATGATGATGATGATGATGATGATGATGAGTTATCCCCGTTTAGAAATTGCATGGCTATTACATTAGTGAGTATGTTCTTGAGGCACTTGGATGCAACACCAACATGTAAAACGAACCGCATTTGTCAGCATATTTATGGAGGAATATTGAAAACATCGTCAGTGTATTTAAAAAAAAAAAAAAAAAAGACTATTGTAGATGACACGCATCTGAAAACACCCCAAAGAGAGTGCATTGCAGTTGAAAAAGTGATGATGATGATGATGATGTTGATGATGATGATGATAATAATAATAATAATGATGATGATGATGATGATGATGTTGATGATGATAATAATAATAATAATAATGATGATGATAATAATAATGATGATGATGATGATGATGAAACGCACAGAAATCCATCATCGGTAAACGTAAACGATGTAGAAAAATTTGTTCTGAGCAGGCACTGGATACATTCCACCTCTTCATTCTCATTGGCTACAGATCTACAGCTGCCTTGGAGTGTCATCAGGGCGCAGTCACGTGATATCCTAGATCATTGAAAAGACATCGTGTGGCCGTCTGCCTCTCCATTTCAGTCTTCGGGATTTTTACTTAGAGTTAGCCCCACCTTTAACTCGTGGCCTGTATGTTCTCAAGGGAAGCACAGGGGCATTTGTCATTCCGTAAGTAAGACCTTTAAAGGTAGCGCTTGATCACTCAGATGTTTTGCTCATGGGACACTTGGAGCATTTTATAGCTATAGCAGTGCCACCTACTATCCCACCCCGTCCTAATAAGACTACCTCCGATTGGTCCACAAATGCTTTTGCAGTTTACTTCCATATCAGAGTGTTGTTGCCCAAATACTGCTCAGGGACGGTTTCGGTAAGGGACGGTTATGGGAGTATGCTACCAACTGAAGGCGATAACAGCTGGGCCTTTTTTTTTTAAACAGGAAAACAACTCAAAGAAATTAGCGAAAAGAGGGGAGATTATTACGATTCTGAGGATCAAGATATTTTCCTAAAATTCACAAATGTTTTTTCCTGTTTTCTGAAAGACTGTAATTGTTTTCCTTCTTTTTCCTAAGGATTACAGGTGTTTTATCTGTTCCTCTGTTGAAGATATCGATCGGTTAAATGCAGAAGTGTCGGATTTAAACAAAGTTTTATTCCCCTGTCCGTTGATTTTATGAACCGAGGAGATGGTTTAATTGAAACCCAAATTCCTTTATATGAATGTATGTCATATGTGAGAAAATGGGTAATGTGACAAAATTATTGTTTATTTGCTGTGAATGTGTGCGACCACAAATTAATTTCTCAAATTGAGATAATAAAGTTTACTTGACCCTGACTTGACTTGACTCTTTGGAATGATAACCTTTATCTTTGGGGTCCTGAGGAACACAGGAAGATAATGTCGTTGACAGGAAAAAACATACGTGAGGGTTGTCATTACCATGACAAGGACATGTACACAGACGTCATTAGAGTATAGCCCAAAAAGGGAAGACAGTTACTACACTGGCTCAAACTCGAGCAGAGGATTCAGTGTAAGTCTGCGTGTCTATACTATATGATTATCAAACATACAGCGCCTGCCTATCTCTCTGACCTCTTCGAAATATATAGTCCTACACGTTCTCTCCGTTCTTCCACTGAAAAACTTGTGAAGCGCCCTGTAACCTATGTCAGGCTTAAGTGTGTCCAGGGGTCGCCTGACACAGATGTTAAGTTCTCCTTTTTTATGTCCCGCCGTGCCCTCTCTTTCAGTCCATTCACAAACTAAAGAGTTTAAACACATCCAACAATTTATTAATATCGATTAATGAAACAAAAGAATAATAATTATGAAGGATTGCAAATAACAGACTATAGGTTAAGTTTTGTAGAGTGTTTTCTGACGGATTCAGTCCTTTCCCTTGTACTACAGAGTCACTTTCGATGTCTTTTAAAGTGTAGTGCTGGCTCTCTCACGGTTCAGCTGCCAGGCTCGCGTGTCACAGCAAAATCACTTGCATGGTGAAACACAACATGTGCTGCACAGGTCTTGCAAAGCTCCGGACGCTCCTCCGAGACGGCCGGAACAGGGTGACGTACAAGGGAGAGAGATCCGTCAGGAACAAGGAAAATAGAAGATCAAAAACAAACCCCACCTGCAGACACACAGAGGTAACCAATCCCTCCTAATACGTGTTATAGGTGGTACATCGACATCATTCACTATTTCCATATTAAAAGTACAATAATTACACATGCACTCTTATGCGCTTCACAATTTCTTGCATTCATGTACAATTTTCTTTATAATTCAACACTTCAAATTCTGAATTTAACATCGTCCAGATACTACATATTCTGGCTTCTCACAATAAAATCTGAATCGTTTCAAAGAGCCAGTGCATCACGCACCCAATCCACATCTCTTCAATCACGACACACGTATAACAATGAGGAACGGGTCAGAAAAAGAACAAAGATACAGCATACAAGACAGCACAAAACACCGCAGAATATCTTGCACGGCATCAATTATCGGATCACTCATCTGACATGATTTTCTAACAAACAATTTATAAATTCACTATACTAATCATCATCTTGAGTCAATGATACGACACGATCGCGCGAGGGGCAGGTTGCGACAGTGTTAGGTAAGAACTAGTTCTTACATGAAAATTCTGTAGAATAAAAAGGGGCGTCACGGCGCCTACGTCAACGCCGTGACGTCTTTTGCTGTTCCTTCTCCGCTATGTGTCTCCCGGGAGCGCGACCCTCGTAGGCTGGCACCACCGCCGGCTAGTTTCGATCCTCCTGCTTTCTACCAGCTGATGAGGTCTGCCTGGATGTTTCTGGCGTGGACTGGACCTCACCAGGGTGATATGGTCAGGAGGGGATGACACTGACGGTGATCCTACGGATGGTAGTGGTCGAAACACTCCAGGGAGCTTGCGCGCCTTGTTGCCTCTTGCATGGGCTTAATGGAACTGCAACGGTTCCAGCCTTTTGCCTAGCGTCGCGCTGATCTGTGTTCATAGTGACCAATGAGAGGACAGGAGAGTCCTATCCTGCCAATCATAACCCATCGGTCACTATGACATCTCTATGATGTAATATAGCTAAATTATGAAGACACCAATAATTTAGAATTGTGTTCCAAATAAAATGTGGGTCAATGGGTTAGCCGATGAGGAGATGTGCTTGGTGTCTGACAACACCCCCCACCTTAAGTCGAAAATCCCATTTTCGATAAGTTACAACAACGCACATTCACCACAAGGCTAACGTCTTCGATCCACAATACATCGTAACTGACTCATCAAAACACTCTTCTGTTTCCCCTAGTGGAACACGTCCACCTTTCAAGTTCAAGGTTTTCGCCAAACTTTAAAACTCAACTTGAATGACGTGTTATATCCGAAAATCGTCACTGTGTGACATGATTTCCACCTGCCCTGCACAGCTGTACGTAGGTCTAGCTCGACCGCCAAGCTTCAAAAGTCGTCAGTCTGTGACGTCAAACTGCCTACCTTCATACTCGCTCGCAGGGCTGGCCAGTTCAAAGGAAAGTCGTCACTAGTGACGTCAAACATGCTTGCACTCCCCAAGCCACTGAACGAAGGAATTACTATCTCCTCTTTCTTCCGTCCTCCGCACAATTTCATAATCCGAAATGTGCATCAAAATTTCAATTTAAAATCACATGTACAACTCAGGAAGATGATTCCTTCAACATTAAACACTTTAACTATTTCTGCAACTGCTCAAAGCCAAAACAACATGACACAGAAGGTCCAATATTAAAATACAACTCGGAACAACTTCGACCCCTACTGTTCTCACTGCATGTACTATGATTTAGCTCGAACAAAGTTCTGTCGGTCAGCCATCTCTTCCCAATTTCTTTTTTGTCTCTCTTTTCGTGCTCTAGAATGTACTCGTCACAAAATTTGCAGACCTCGAAGTTTTGCTTCGCTGAAGCACGACCCGAAGATTAAATAACTGAGTCTGCACTATCCCATGTGCGCAGTTATTCACGTTCCTATCCTGGAACAAAAACTAAACACGCTATTTCGTGGCTCACAGCAGCTACATTGCCGCCACTGACTACTAGTACAATAACACCAGCATGGCAAGCTCTACCACATCCTTGGTACCCCTGGCTTCCATACCCTACTCCGACAGTACCTCCTTGTGGTCCACTACTAGAGAACGCGTCATTGACCACTATCACCAGTGGTCGTAAGGCACAAGTCAATGAGGCCAAATTTTCCGAGTTATTCCGGAGACTTCATAGACTGGCAGAATCACATTTAGATCCCTGTAACATAATTATACTATTCTTTTGATTTCTAAGAAATTCAAAAAATCTTTTCTTTTTTTAAAGTCATTGAGACCATTACAGTTAAATGAAGATATTTCAAAACCTGATGTTTTGTTCTTTTTTTGCTATCTGCCATTGGTTATTATTAGAGGAGTTCCCCACAATATTCCACTGGAAAAGAAACGCAAGCATGCGAGTCTAAAAAAAGAAAACAGGCAGGCTTTAACAGACTTAAAGTAGATGTACTAGATCTTTTTAGAAAGTAGAACAGTTGACATAAAAAGTGAAGCATATGACATGATAATAATAGGATATATACAGTCATTACACAATGTGTGCACACACACAGTAGTACCTCACTCCAATTTTTTAACAAGCATACACAGTTTTGCTTTCAGCCACATTGTCGTCACACAAAAGTGACAGTTTGCATTCAACCACCTTGTCATCACACAAAAGTGGCAAAATGGAAAGCCAAGTTTGTAGATTTCTGGTCGACTCAAAAACACTACTGCAAAAAATAAAACATCAAACAAAAGTACAATACAATCCACACACAATCATACGGTAGATCCATCTTGGGGCAACTTGCTTGACCCCTCCACGCACAGTAAACATTTTTTCTATAATAGAGACATGAAAATTTAAACACATCATTCTCTCCACCTAGGCCTACCCACGAGGCTGAAAACTGGAAAGTATAAAAGGTCACTGAGACTGAGAGGATCACCCCTTGTCTCGTAACAGAAGGCCATTATTTTTATTTACTATTATCCTTATTAAAGCTTTAACAACAAAAGTGTGTTTACCTTGACACAATAGTTAATGATAAATTACAAAAAGACGAAGAGACAAAAGTACCGTCACTGTCTGATCAGAAAAAAAGAGTAGAAAAGGAGCCTCCTCACAATGTGCCATGCAAATGAAGGTTATCACATGGCAATATCAGAAGCAGTGACCACAAGCAGCACAAAGTCTGTTATGAAAAAAAAAAAAAAAAGTAGGCTAATTGAATTTGTCAAAAAGTATCAATATTAATTTAACTTGCCTCAAAGAGCTAGATGACTTGAAAGCAATTAACTCAAACAAGTACTAATGAAATATCAACAAGTTTACTGGCCTTTTGTCCGGTATGCCACAACTGCACTTGCCTGTTGATCATAAGGCCTACTCACTGCCACTGGGCTGACTGGCACTGTTGCTGTTAGAGGGTCTGGGGGATCTCCTCTTGGATTCCTTGCACTCCTGACTACACTTTGTCAAGTCAGAAATCGAGTCCACTTGAACAATTTTCCCATCCAGAGTCTTCATGAAGACTTTCCCATTCTTGGACCAGGCCCTCTCACACACTTGCTTATTGTCCCTGGTGACACACAGGAGAGAGTAGGCCCGCGGCGTGAGGTCCTCCACCATCAGTACTTTCGTACCGCGGAGATTCCTTCTCGCGTACAGCACTTCATCGCGTACCCGTCTAGACACAAAGCGCACTATGATCCCTCTTGCTTTTTTAGCGCTATCGGAGGCACCCTTCTTGCGCACACCTACTCGATGTACTGCTTCCACATCCTTAGGATCAACAGTCACCTTTAGCTTATCGCGGAAGAGCGACAACACCTTGCGTTCACACTCCGTGGCTGTTTCTTCACGCCCCTGCTGGCTGCCCTCTTCCCCCCCACACCGAAGATTCGCAGGTTGTTGCGGCGGATGTAGATGGACAGCTCTTCACTCCGGCGATCTGCCAGCTCTGCCGTGAACTTCACCTCTCTGCCAGCTGGGTCTTCAGCTCCGTCTCCTTGCCTCCAGCTCTCTCACTTCTGCTCTCAGCTGGTCATTCTGGGGTTTGAAGAGTGAACAGTGAAGACTTCAGTTCGTCTACTGTCTCAGACAGCTTCTCCACAGCAGTCCCAATTGCACACAGCTTCCTCATTACAATGGAGTGGCAATATTATTTAAGAATAACTTTGAATTCAAAGTGCACAATGTAGCCAGGGATCCTGGGGGTCATTTTTCTTCTTATGGACTTAGAATTTCTTCAAAAACGGTTTACTCTCTTGCCAATATATATGGCCCAAGCTCTGGGGATAACCCTGATTTCTTTGAATCCTTAACTACTAAACTTGAGCAGTTTGGAAATGAAAGTATGATTCTGGGTGGAGACTGGAATGTAGTACTAGACTGTAAGTTAGATTCCAGAAACTATACTAGTACATCAAATAGGCCTAGAACTCGTAAAGCAATACAGAACATGATGACAAAATTCGACTTGATAGACATTTTCAGAAACATTGTACCCATCTTTAAGAAAATATACCTGGCGTAATTTAATAGCATTAAACAAGGTAGGTTTGGACTTCTTTTTGGTATCAAATAACTTACTTCCAGATATCAGTGGCTCTAACACAGGTTCTAGTTACAGGTCTGATCATGCCTTAATCAACTTGATTCTGAAGGAAGGAGAGA
>JADBJO010028145.1:0-2500 GCA_016801955.1 Conus betulinus
GATTAGACCCTGCACGATAAATGAGATTTGTAGGAGTTTCACAGTAAGTGTGGAGGTGCCAGAGTACTATGCTGAGATTTCCGTAAGTAAGTTTGGAGAAGGTCGTGAGAGTTTCTAGGTTTTGTTAGTGAAAGGTTAGCGTGCAGGCATGTTGAAGGGAAGTGTCAGTAAGATTCGGAATAAAATTAAAAGAACACACATCAAAGGGTGCCTTCACATGAATGTCTAGCATGTAAGATTTTCTTGTTCCTGTCATTAGGTCTTAAGCATGTCACATATTCCTGAATGTTCAGAAACGATCTTCACACAGGCGTAAGGCAAAGAAATGAAGGATGTTTTTAAACAGATAGTCGGTCTGAATAAAGAAAATGAAAATAATAAAACAAACTGGCTTTTAACACACTGACCTCAAGAGTCAGGTTTCAGAGAAATTGGGATGGCCAGGGATGATTAGACTTACGTGCGTGTCATCTTAGACAACATCAATGGGTCAGAAACTGGCTTTGTCCTTCACTGGCGTGAATTATTGATGGCCATACAGGACGTTATATCCGAAAAGGACAGATAAATGGAATGGTGAATAATCAGGGGAAAAGCTGTAAGGTTTCTTATTGCATTTACCATTGCTCTGATTACAAAGGCCAGCCTCGGGTTTATAAATCGAGCTTCTATTATTCCCTTTTTGATCTAGCCTTTGCCATCATCATCACCATCACCATCATCATCATCATCATCATCGTCGTCGTCTCGTCATCAAGTTGTCATTGTCTTCCTCTTCCTCTTCGTCGTCGTCTTTGTCGTTGTTGACGTCAGTTTATCTTTTCTTTATTCTTCTTTATTTTTCAGAGCAACCATGTGATATAAGACTGTTGCTTGAATAAAACAACAACAACAGCAACAACAACAACAAAAGACCCAAACAAAAATAAACACGGGATGAAACCAGTACCCTGCAGAATTTTCTGATAAAAGAATGCTGCTAAATATTGTTGAAATGAAGGAAGGTCAGGATGGCTTCCTTTGAATGAAAAGACATGTTGCGTAAATACCAAATTCAAAGACCTTACTCCTGCCCCCAGTGCGTCTTTCTTTTCGTCTCTCTCTTCACTAGTCTTTTTCTGTAAGTTCTGTCAGCTCCCAACATCAATTTTTCAGTATCCCATTGAAACTTGCAAAAAAAACCCTGTCTCTCTTTATCTCTGTGTCTGTCTGTCGGCCTCTGTCTCTGACTCTCTCTCTCTCTCTCTCTCTCTCTCTCTCTCTCTCTCTCTCTCTCTCTCTCTCTCTCTTTTACAGCACAGTCCTATTGTCCAGGTCATGACAGACACAGACCTCCCAACAAGAACATTCCCAGTCCCACAAGGTTTCAGAGGCGGAAAGGCTATTTTCCGTTCCGCGAGATGCATGCGCGTGGTTGACCTCCTTTTTCAAAGTCTGGAAAGAAAGCAGGTAACGGCCTCTATCATCTTATCTAAACTGCCTCAGGCTCTTTTGAATGGGTCTTTGTTACTATCGCAGAAGCCAACATATATGGCAAAGACATACAGAAGAGGGGATGGAAAAGAAATAATGAAGAGAGACTGGATTAAAGCTCTGGCACGTTTGTTTAGCGAACAGTGAGTTTAGCAGGCACTCCAATGGGACAATCAGGTGCTGGAAGTAGGTCGTTTGGAGAAATAACAGGACACGGAGGGAGAGGTTAATGTTGGGTCTACTCAAACTGACCTCCATAGGTCAAGTAAGCCAGATGGTTTCGGTTGGTACGACTGCCTTGTGTACTCTGATACAGAATAAATGACCAGAAAAAAAGACTTTGCTTACGACTGGTGTCGTCCTATTGCCAGTTAATATGGCGCAAGAGTTAAAGGTGTGCAGAGTTCACTATTACTAACTTGCAGGTTTAACAATGATGGCTTGTATATGGTGAACGCAAATGACTCAAACAGAGACTGTTCTGTAGGCAATGGAAAACTCACGTTATGTTACCTCTACTTGTATGCTTAAAATATGAATGAAAATTGATGTTATTTTTTATTTCTATTGCAGCCTTAAAGCAGCTCTGTTCTATGTTCTAAATGCTTGCTATGTACACATATCCCTGTTCACCATTGCACACCACGATACGTACAAGAATGATTGTGTATTCTTTGCACGCCATTTTTACTTCAGCAGAGCACTGACATCAGGTGATAAACTTAAGGACAAGGAATGATAAGGAGGAAAACACGCAAAATAGCTGAAAGCATGTATTATACTCATAAAGCTTTATTACTCACCACAAATCCAGTAACATCGAATTAGCCAATGAGATATCTAATGAAAAACGACCATATTCAGGTCCTACATAGACAGACAGACAAACACACACACACACACACACACACCCACACACACACACACACACACACACACACACACACACACACACACAGACACACACACAGAGACACACACACACATACACACACACACACACACACACACACACACACACACACAC
>JADBJO010028145.1:7500-20466 GCA_016801955.1 Conus betulinus
ACACAGACAGAGAGAGGAAGAGACAGAAACACAGGCAGGGAAAGACATACAGAGAGAGAGAGAGAGAGAGAGAGAGAGAGAGAGAGAGAGAGAGAGAGGGGGAGAGGAGAGAGAGAGGGAGAGAGAGAGAGAGAGAGAGAGAGAAGTCCAAAAGTAAAGTTATTGTGTACGTTTTTGAAGGGAAAGCACAATTTCTATCTGTTTCCGTATGGTTGTGTTTTGTTTTGTTGTTATTTGTTTGAGTCCCTTTGCTTTTCAAAACATCGTTCTCTTTCACATATATCAATGTGTGTCGAATTCAATTCTGAGCGATTCTACCATCCAATGTGCTTATCAAACAGCAAATCTAGCTGTTGTATGAAACTGATCTGATGAAAAAGTAACACGCTCTCATAATACCCAGGATACAATATTCGCCAAAACTCGTGTTCAGTGACAGCACTAAAATCCTCACCAGTGAGACTGAGTGGAGGTCAACTCTCTATCATTTCAGAATGAATGACAGTGATATAATAATAATAATAATAATAATAATGAATAAGCGCTTTACAATCAACACTCGTTTACACAACGGGCTGCCTACCTGGGTAGTGCCGACTGAAGAGCTGCCAGCTGGCGCTTCATTCAGTCGTTTCCCGTGTCATCCAGTCAGTATCGTTCAATATCGATCACTCATTTTCCTTACTTCCTTCATTCTTTCCATTTCTCACTCAGGGTGCATGCTATGTGTAACGTGTCATCCATACCAACGGCCAAAACTGGCCTACTCTTCCGAATGTTGGTGATGGGATTTACGTGTGTGCAAGATGTTATGCGTGCGTTCACACACGGAACCTCGGTTTATAGTCTCATTCGAAGGACTGTATGGGAAATGGAGTCAGAACCAATGTTAATGGGGCTCTACCACCTGAGCTATTCCGGCGACAGTCTTCACAGGAAGAGAACAAAACGAGGATTATTTAGCTTAACAACTCTAGAACAGGTCGAAGAACATGAAACAAAAAAAAAAAAAAAAAAAAAAAAAAAAAAAACCACCACACAAACAGAAGTCTCTCTGGTATATACGTGTAAAGATAAGAAAAGTACCACAAAAGTCTGTACGCTACATACGCGTGAAAATTAGTGAGCACCACTACTGAACGAGCATATCATCTGTGAATGGTTTTATGTATGCACAAGAATACACTTCTGTTTTAATGCTCTCTGTAATGGTAAACATTCGGCACTACAGCACTATACTTTCTTTCATATGACAAGAGCACACACGCGCGCACGCACACACACACACACACACACACACACACCACACACACAGCGGGCCAGTGAGAAAGATGAGGTGACAGGTAAACGGCGCTTAAGGTGACATTCTGGGTGGATAGGCATTGGTGTTGTTAGGGGGAGAGACTCATAAATCAAGACTTATATTGGCGATCATGAGTCCGACTGCTTGGGATTCTGGGAATGTAATGGTCTTTGTGTGGTGTTCACGTCTCTCTCTCTCTCTCTCTCTCTCTCTCTCTCTCTCTCTCTCTCTCTCTCTCTCTCTCTCTCTCTCTCTCTCCTCCATTAAGATCTTCATATTAACCAATCGATTTGTAAATGTGGTTGCTGCAAACTCTTAAGTCTTGGCACAACGCCGCTACCTACATCCACTCTTATCGCAGCATCAGCAACAACACATCAAAGTGCCAGAGGACGTCTCATCTTCTTTCTGGTGACCCTCAGGGAAGTAAGAGAGGAGGAACGATGGAAGGGGATATGCACTAAAAAGCCGCAGGGACTGCTGCTGGCGACAGGTTGTAGCCATGTTCCAGAGTAATAACATCAGACTGCTTCATATGGGCTTTGACCCTACACTGTCAATGAGATTTGGAGGAGTTTCAGAGAGGTCTGGGGGCGCCAGAGTACTACGCTGAGATTTCTGGAACTTAGTTTGGAGGAGTTTGGGAGAGTTGCGGGATATTTTTTCTTTTTTTTTTTCCCCTTAGAGAAAGGGGAGCATGTAACGTTGAAGGGGGGTGGGGACGATGCTTTGCGCATGATGGAGGAAGGAGTAGTGAGATCTGAAATTCGGAACTACATTAAGGATAGTGGCCGTGGTTTTAATTTAAAACGTGGCAGTTTCACATGAGTGTCTGGGATGTTAGACTTTTCTTGTTTCTGTCATCAGGCTGCATTTCATATACTGCTGGATGTTGAAAAATCATCTCGGCGCCACTTTTCATCTTAGATAAGAAATAATATTCTGAACATTCTTCGCCTAAGCGAAGAAAATTCAAGCAATGAAAAAAAATAAAAAAGAGTGATAATTCATGTAAATAGCAAAGAGGGTGAAGTTCCCTCCCCAAATGGGTGACTCGTCATGTATGAATTATTGTAAGTTTGCAGACGGTAAAATGTAGATGTGTACTTTACGCTCTTTGCAATGAATGAACAACACAATTCAACAGTCCCCTACCTTCACACAGACAGACAGACAGACAGACAGACAGACAGACACACACACACACACACACACACACACACACACACACACACACGCACGCACAGACGCACGGACGCACGCACGGACGCACGCACACACACACACACACACACACACACACACACACACACACACACACACACACACACACACCCTGAGTACCTGTGTACGTGCGCGCAAGTGCTCGCATGCACACACACACACACACACACACACACACACACACACACACACACACACACACACACATGCACACATACATACACGTGCGTGCGCGCACGAGACACACCTCGTTTCCAGCTAACCACTTGCTGCACAGCCAATCGTCGCAACGGTGACCTTCAGAAAGCTTTTGACACTCAGATTACAACTGAAGAGAGCTGTGGGCTGATGGATATGGAGGGCAAGGAGCTCGGAACACAAGTGAAACAGGTCTTTTCTGACATGGCTAAATGCTCTGTTGGAGAAACTTGCCCATGCTGAATCTGATCACTCAACACACAGTTATAGTCTCAGAGTTAAAGGTCTTGACACAAGAGAGAGAGAGAGAGAGAGAGAGAGAGAGAGAGACGATGGGCGCATCGTCTAGTCAACACTGGCGTCCAATCACGGCCCATCTTTCCAAGGAAGTGTCTGACTGCCCCTGGTAATGTTTACAGGAACTCAGACTGACAAATGTGATGCTCACAATGTGGATAGTTGGCCTACTCTGTCTGTCGCTGGGGAAAAGCCAATTTTGTCCACTTGGGCGCTGCTGCAGGCAGACGTTGATGTAAACACTTATTGATCAGTATGGGATGTGGCAGGATTTTATGTTATTGTCTTCTTCTGTTGACTCCATGTGGTTTTATTTCTGCACAATGTAGTCCCCTGCCTTGCTCTACCTCTGCTCTGGCACTGCCAGTCAATAGGTCACATTGAATATGTGCCGGAATAGCTCAGTTGGTAGAGCGCCTGACTCGTAATCTTGGTGATCCTGGGGTTGCGGGTTCGAACCTCCGCCGGGGCGTTTCAGAACAGAGGGATTTTCCCTCGGAGTTAACATTGGTTCTGACTCCATTTCCCATACAGTCCTTCGAATGAGACTATAAACCGAGGTTCCGTGTGTGAACGCACGCATAACATCTTGCACACGCGTAAAATCCCATCACCAACATTCGGAAGAGTAGGCCAGTTTGGCCGTTGGTATGGATGACACGTTACACATAGCATGCACCCTGAGTGAGAAATGGAAAGAATGAAGGAAGTAAGGAAAATGAGTGATCGATATTGAACGATACTGACTGGATGACACGGGAAACGACTGGATGAAGCGCCAGCTGGCAGCTCTTCAGTCGGCACTACCCAGGTAGGCAGCCCGTTGTGTAAATGAGTGTTTATTGTAAAGCGCTTAGAGCTTGGTCTCTAGCCGAGAATAGGCGCTATATAAGTATTCATTATTGCTATTATTATTATTATTATTATTATTGTTGTTGTTGTTTATTATATGGGGGGGGGGGGGGGGGGGGGGGGGGGGGGGGGGGGGGGGGGGAGATATCCAAGCAGAGGATACACAGCACCAATGCCAAGTTGTGATCAGTGGTGGTAGTTCTGATCTAACGCAAATAGGATATTATAGACTAAGCCCCTAGTGAAATCAGTAGTTGTGTGACTGAAGTGTGATTGACAGTTCTCCCTAGTTGTGTGACTACAGTGTGATTGATAGTCTCCCCCCACCCCCACCCCCCATCCTCCCCATCGGGAGAACGCCACCTCATCCATTGAACAACAGTCCCCGTGTAAAAATGCACTCTTGAGACCAGGATACAAAGGCTCCGTGGTCACGGATGGTATGATGAGCACCGGAGCTCAGTTCACGATTTTTTTTTTTAATCTTCTCTGTGTACTGATTTTTGCACTTGCGTTGACGAAACTCAGTTTTATTGCCTTTCGTTGCCTTGATCTGTTGTATGTGCTGGTTTATAAGTTGACGTTAGGTCGATAAATATCTACCTGGCTCTTACAAGATGGTATGTAGATCAGGATAAACACAGAGAGAGAGAGAGAGAGAGAGAGAGAGAGAGAGAGAGAGAGAGAGAGAGAGAGAGAGAGAGAGAGAAGAAGAAGAAGAAGAAGAAGAAGAAGAAGTCATGACAAAATAAGACGTCGAAGAAGAAGAAGAAGAAGAAGAAAGAAGAAGAAAAAGTTGTCATGACAAAAGAAGAAGAAGAAGAAGAAGAAGAAGAAGAAGAAGAAGTTGTTAAGACGTCTCAGACTCAAGTTAATTTGTACATTTTTTGCAGGAAACGGAAAAAGTTCTGCCTTTCCGTGTAAGGTGTTTTCGCACCCCTTTACTTTTCTTTTATTTCTTCATACTAATGTTGTGTGCTGGCTGCGTTGCTAATTGACCGATACCCCATCTGTTCTAAAGTAGAAATAGTAAACAACTGCAGGCACAAATGGAAATCGTTGTCAGCAAACGCAACCTGAACTGTAAACAACCTGAAAACCGAACAACACGTGCAGCCAATCCGCACGTGTAAAAACAGTGACATTGGGCCATATAATACCGGCAGTAGACAACCCAAAACCATCCTGAGGCGAGCCAGCGCTCGAACAGACCTGTCGATTTTAAAACTTCCTTTTACCATCCTATTTTAATGTGTGTGTGTGTGTGTGTGTGTGTGTGTGCAGATATCCAGAAATAGAACTGAAAGCCTTCAAATGACTTTACGAGGAGAGGAGATACCAGCGTGTTTAAAGGACAGATCTTACTCCTTTCCTGGTGTCCATCTAAATCTGACCAACCATCTTTAGGGGAAGAAAAAACAGCGCTCGGAAGTCAGTCATGAATTTGAAGGAAAGCTAGGACCCCCCCCCCCCCCCCTACTTTATGTGTTGCCCTGTTTGCTAAAACACTGGTGGTATGATTGTCATGCATCGTCAAAGCTAAAACGCATCTACAATGATATGGAAAAGCTTTCTGAGAATGCACGAACATTGGATTGCTGACTTTTCCAGTAATCATCTCAAACTGAACGTGTCCACTAATCGAACACACACGTGCATAAGAAACCTAAAACCAATGCGACCTTGGAATTCTGAAGTCAAGGATAGGAATGCCCTAAAACGTGTATTTCTTCACATGTGCACTTAACAGTCATACATTGCAGGACAGTGTTACTTAAACGTTTCTGTCTCCATGCGGAAAAGAGAAAAATGCCAGTGGTAGAATCCGAAAATGACAATGTTGATTGATATACAATACATGCTGAAACTGCGGTAAGGAAAACGAATTTGCACCATCAATCCACTATCGAACCTGGTACATTGTGTATCTGTATGAAATTAAAGGAACACGAATCTTTTGTAATTATTGTTTCAGTGTCGGATGACAAAACAATTTAGATTTGCTACATCTACCCCCAAGCAATTGTACAGTGTAATGAAGAAGTCTTCAGTAAGAAGGCAAACTAGGCCATGAGGGGGTTCTAGTATCAGACGTCCCTTATTCTACCAGGCCAACTTACCAACACGACCATCTGACTTTGTTTCCAGTCGCTGAAGACAAATGCGTGGTTTATGCACACTATTCCATTATCGAGTAATATGGTTTGCACTACTTTAACAACTTGCTTATACCGCCACAGCACACAGAACGGCGATCAGGCAGATTGCAAAATATGACAATTGAATTGAATGGAATGCGGTTTCCGTCAACTGGGCGTGTAATGTGACTCTTTCGCAATTTCTGATATCAGTTTGCATCTGGCCTTCCAGCGCGTGACAGAGTCGAATGTAATAAATGCAGGAAAACAACATCAACGATATCAACTGCGACAACAACAATAACATTGACAACAACACAAAACATTCGCTGCCTATAGCTCAGTTAAAGCAGTTTTGAGAGAAAAAAAAATAGACACATATTTTGTTGTTGTTGTTGGAAACACTACACACCACACGTTGCGCCTTTACGTATAATGTCAGAGTCTGGATAATTTCACGCAGATTTAATGTGAACGTGAATGGATTTACATTCATAACAGATATGAATCGCGCTTGAAAAAAAATGGAGAAAGAAGAGGTGTCAACAAATGTTTCACTCTGTCCACAACAACAATAACAACAACAACAACAACAATAATAATAATAATATATAATAATAGAGAGATGATGATGATGATGATGATGATGATGATGATGATGATGATGATGATCATCATCATCATCATCATCATAGTGATAGTAGCAAAAATAAACAAGCAAACAAATAAATGAATGATCTGATGAATGTATGAATAAAGAAAGAAGAAAAGAAAGAAAGAAAGAAAGAAAGAAAGAAAAAAGAAAGAAAGAATAGTAAACTCGGTGAAAGGCATGCGTTACAAAGTCAACATGCTATCAAATAACACATCGATCTCTTGCAAAAGACTAAGTAATCAAAACGAATAATAAACTCACTGTTATCAATCCAAATAGAAACATAATGCACGTTTTTACGAGGCCCTGCCATCCCATGCTGTGAGAGATATCACTGATGAATTAGATACCCTCAGGTTCGAATAGAAGGGGGTTGGAGGATTTAAACCAAGGCAAGAACAAACTGTCATGGCGGGAATGATCGGGCAACAAACGATCCCCATCCATTTCAAAACACGGCTGTGCCGCCATGAAGACCCACATTCCTGACAACCTCGGCCTGACCCGCACCCTGTAACCCCCACCCCCCACCCCCCTCCCCTCGGCTAGCACCCTCTCAGCAGCAGACTCATTTCCCAGAGTCACGTGATCAATTGGTAGAGGAAGGCGGCGAGACAGGGAGAAACAATGGCGTCTGGCAGATGGTGGAAATGGGAAAGTGAAGTGTCTGATACATGGCCGCTGTCTCCTGGAGGTGTCAGCTCATTTCCACGGGGCATCCTGAAGACACCCAGTGATGGTCCCAGAATGCGCATCACCCGTGGTCACAGAAAGCATCTTTCTTTTGGCTTTCCCTGAATTGTGTCCTCGTAAGTTGCTACAGAAGTGCCTGCAGTAGAACCTGTCTCCATGACGTGTGGGAATAACAAGCACAATCAAAATGAAGCAGTGATTTTCTTTTCCTGAAAAAAAAAACACAGTCTGTGCATTACAGGGCGAAAACCAACGTGTTCCAATTTCCTTGAAATCCACTTTAGAGAGTGAGAAGACCAACTGTTGTCAAGTGTAATGTTGAAATAATGTTAAACCTCTCAGAACAAAACTTTTTTTTAAAAACAAAGATGTCTGTCATTATCCTTAGGTGAAAATGAGGTAACATACAGGAGCAAAAGTATCAATTGTTTTTTTATTAAAAAAAAAAAAAAAAGAAATATGACTGTAACTTCCGACATCTGTACTTTTTTTTAAGTCATGACGCGAACATAAGGTGGTGAACTTCCAAGCGCTAAAACGTTGACAGTTTCTTTTGATTAAAAACCGATAATACCTGAAAACCTAAATACCTAAATCTTCAGGGCTAGTGTATAGTTACAATTTGATTGTTGAGGATATACCCTTTCGAGTGCAGAGGTTTAAAGGCTATTAACTTCTGAATGCTGAAATATTGTCAACTTCAGATTGAACGTCTGACGACTGAAATATTGTTAACTAATGACGCCTAAATGAAAATAACGTCTGAGGTCTAAACTACTGCGAACTCTTAGGGTATTACACTGTCAACTTCTAATCGTGTCAAAACCTTTAATCCGATACAGTACACTATCAAATGTTTAAATCTCATAATCTGAAGGCTCTACGGTATTATCGTCTCAGGGCCAAATTGGGTTAACTTCTAAGGTCTGAACTACAGTTAAATTTTAAGGGCTTAAATGATAATCAAAATCATCTTTTCTTACCATCATCATTATCATCGTCGTCGTCACCATCGTTATCGCCGTCGTCACAGTTGCCGTCGTTGTCGCTCTCATTATCATCAACATTAGGAACAGCAGCAGCACCAGTCCACCAGCACCACCATAACAGCAGCAGCAGCACCACCACCACTACCACTTCCCTCTCCTTCTTAACGTCTTCTGCATTTAATTGTTCAACTCCAAAGAACACTTACTTAAGTTTCTTGATCATCAATTGAACAGGCACTGCCAATCGTAGCTATTTGTCATGTTTGTTTGCCTTAGTGGTCGACGCGTGATGCTTCTGTGTGTTGCTGTTTTTTTTGACGAATTTGTTACAGGGTAAGTGTCGTAAATTTTATTGTCAGGTAGCTGAGTTAGGCCTGTCGGATGACTTTGCATTAGCGTCGACGAACTGCGCTCACTTAACCACAATTCCTCCAGGCGTGGGGAAAATCCCCCCCCCCCCCCCCCCCCCAAAGGGAATCGAACCATGATCCCTTAGAATACTATTCATGCATTCTAACAATTGGACCACTGCATCTTCTTTTCTAGCAGTCACACTACACTGCTCGAAAAGAGACTTCCATCATGGAGGTCACCAGCTAATGATTAATGAAGATAGGGTACTGCACCCGCTTCAGTCGCTCTAATTGTTCGTTAGGCTCGGTTTTGCGCCATGGGGGGTGGCATCAATGATGTTATCCAGTGCAGCCGCTTCAGATTTTTCGATCATCTTCTTACAAAAAAAACGGGGCGTGAATCGCTAAACGCTGGAATTTCACGTCTGGATGGTTTGCCGTTTTTACATGCGTAGACCAGATGAGACACACTCCCAAGGAGACATTCCTTCAGTATGTATATGGTGTAGTACAGCTTCCCTGTGCACCTCAGAAGGGATTGGCCTATTCTGCAGCAATATAACACGATTACAGTATCATTGCTAGATTATCATAATCATTCCATGACAGTAGATGACTGGGTTTTGTGACAGACGCTAAAGCAATGAAGAGTATCCACTGTCGTCCTTCCTTTGCCCTTCTCCTGTTGAAGATAAAGACACCTTCAGTGGGGACTGCCAGGGTAGTCATGATTGTACTTCTGTCCTCTGTCCTTCACCTGCTATGTATAAAAACGCCTTCAGTGGGGACTGCTAGGGTAGTCATGAATGTAATTCTGTCCTCTGTCCTTCACCTGCTATGTATAAAGACACCTTCAGTGAGGACTGTTAGGGTAATCATGATTGTACCTCTGTCCTCTGTCCTTTCACCTGCTATGTGTATAGACACCTTCAGTGAGGAACGTCAGAGCAGTCATGAATCTCCCTCCCTTCTCTGTCTTCTATCGTTAATAAAGATGCCTTCATGAATCTCACTCTGTCCAGTCCCCTTCACTTACCGTGAATAAAGACTACATCAGTGGGGTCAGCCGACGCAGGAAAAGAAGGGTGCCAGTTCTTTTTAGCTCCTACCATTGAAAATCACCCTAATGACAAAAACGTAATCTTGCGTTTGGTAAATGATTTGCTTAAGAAAAAAAACCTTCATAGGCATCGCCATCATCTTTGGTATCGTGACAACCATCATCATCATCATCATCATCATCATCATCATCATCAGCAGCAGCAGCAGCAGCAGCAGCAGCAGCAGCAGCTCCAGTTACAGCAGTAGCAACATCAACAGCAGCAGTAGCAGCAGCACATATATCATTATCATGATTATCATCATTGCCCACTATGATCATCATTATGATTATCACCCCCTCTCTCTCTCTCTCTCTCTCTCTCTCTCTCTCTCTCTCTCTCTCTCTCTCTCTCTAAATTGTGTTCATGTTTATTTTAATGTCGATGCCTCACTCTGCCCCTTAGCCCCACCTCCCCTCCTGATGTGTCATTGTCATTGGGCTAAAAGCCAGACGCATTAACCCATTCGTGCTCATATTCTCTCTCTCTCTCTCTCTCTCTCTCTCTCTCTCTCTCTCTCTCTCTCTGCTTCATATTTCTGTATCTTTGACACCAGATCATTCTTGAAATAAAATCTAGCTCTTGTATAAACAGAACAGTAGAATTCCTCCATCTCCTTTTTTCTCTTATTATGCACTACGGATGTCACAGTAGCTCCCTTTCCGAGTGTAAACTTTTCGGTGTGACATTTCCCTCTTGTCATTCAGAACGTCAGGTCATCCGTTCAAAGGTACAATGCAATTTTTACATCTCGCCCTGTGTCCTAACAGTACTGCTGAAGGGCTGATCTGACAACTTTTACAACACAGTCTCTCTGAAGGCGTCCATTAAGGGAAGGACATACGGGATGACTTCGTCGTGATCTGAGTCCTACACATACCTTTCTTCCTCTGTGTCTCTGCGTGGATATCCTACCATGAAAGGAATGTCCGAGTTCAGGATGTTTGATATGCATACTTTTTTGGTTTGTTTGTTTGTTTTCATTTGTGCATATCCATACCCTTTTAATACTTCCTTGAGCCACAGTTTACAGTATCTGTCTCTGTCTGTCGTCCTGTCTGTCCTGTCTGTCTGTCCGTCTCTCTCTCTCTCTCCTCTCTCTCTCTCTCTCTCTCTCTCTCTCTCTCTCCTCTCTCTCTCTCTCTCTCTCTCAAGACGCATACGTGCAGGACCATGCTATCACAAGCCCACAGATCGCATGCATGCATACACATGGACACACACACACATACACACACAAACGCGCGCGCGCGCGCGCGCACGCACGCATGCACGCACACACACACACACACACACACACACACACACACACAAACACACACGCACACACACACACACACACACACACACACCACACACACACACACACACACACACACACACACCACCCGCACGCACGCTAACGCAACACACACCCACACACACACACACACACACACACACACACACACACACACACACACACACACACACACACACACGTGAATGTTCGCTACACAAACACACGTGAATGTTCGCTACACACATACAATGATAAGAATTACATAGCCAACGGTAGGTGGGTACCCATGATCTGACTAGCGCTTTCGTCTAATGCCATGAGACGTTCTTCTTTAATGCACTCATGTTGGCCATTAATTGATTTATCCATCAACTTTAAATCATACCCAGTATGGTCTCGAAACTCAGCAGATGTGGTGTAGCGTATATGAACTAGTCTGCACGCAGTACACTACCTTGATGAAACTCTCTCTCTCTCTCTCTCTCTCTCTCTCTCTCTCTCTCTCTCTCTCTCTCTCTCCTCTCTCTCTCTCTCTCTCTCTCGTATTGTGTGTGTGTGTGTGTGTGTGTGTGTGTGTGTGTGTGTGTGTGTGTGTGTGTGTGTGTGTGTGACCATTGTTCGCTCGTTTGTTTGTTTGTTTGTTTGCGACACCCCGTCCCACAGCCACAGCCTGGTCCACCCCGCCGCAGCTCCGGCACCTTCAATCCACAGGGAGCAGTCAATGTCAAGTCGTCAAGAGGCAACCCGGGGAGGAGACACTGCACTGCTGCCGAGTCACTTCGGTGGTGTTCAGTGGCGCCTGTTCTGATCTGACATACGCAGGACACCACCTACTAAGCCCACTACTGACGACAATAATTGCTTAGTCGCGGAGCCGGCGTGAGTGAGCTCTCCCTCCGGAGGGCGCCACCACGTCCGTCCAACGACAGCCCCCCATGGAATCGCCGATACCGGTGACCCCAACGGAACCAAACCAAGGCCACAGACGTGGAGAGGACATCGAAGCTGAGGTCACCATGAGAGCAGGGCATGAAGGCCACAGAATTTGAGATTTTTTTTTAATGCTGATCGATGAGAATGAGATGATTAAGATGATGCTACGGATTTCCATTTCGGTCTGAGACTACATGACGGGCTGTACTCTACGCTTCCTTTCATAATAAATCCCGGCGTCAACCAGGCCCGAGAGATACAGGCACCTGCAGTGTTGGTCAAGAAATTTGAGCAACACTCTCAGAAACGCATCCATTAAGTGGATGAAACTCGACTGTGTGGTCCCAGTCCGCGACGCTAACCACCTCGCCACGGCGGCTGGTTTCCTCCATTTTCAGTTTCCTGATGTTACAATATACCAATATTGTGGAAAACTGCATTTTTCTCTCAACATTATTCATAGTGCGATTTTTTTTCTCTCAACATTCTTCATTTACCGGCTTTGCCCACCCCCCCCCCCCCCCCCCCGCCCCCTCCCCACTCCCCCCATCCATCCCGCAACCTTACGGATACAAACTTCATGAGTATGCCACTCGGATAACCAACTTAGATTTGACTTGGTAAAAGTTACATTTGAAGGCATGTCCAGTCCAGTCCCCCCTCCTCCCCCTCCCCCCCCCCCCCCACCACACCTACCCTCCCCGCCCCTAAAATGGCCCTGTTGTCCGGGAGGCCAGGGACGTTGAGGACGAGGAGTCTTCATTCTCTGGAACCAGACAGGCATTTTCTGCAGGCCAGGGTTGGCACCTACCGGGATCGATCAGCATCCGTTGTGCCTGACACTCTCCGTGTTCTGGTGCTGTGGGAAGAGGTCTGAATCTGTCTCTGGCCTCAGGCTAGATGACCTGATTCTACCGCTTCGGTACTTTGTAAATTGAGTGTGCTTGAA
>JADBJO010028146.1:0-12500 GCA_016801955.1 Conus betulinus
TTGTTTTGTTTGTTGTTGTTCTGTTTTTGTTTGTTTGTTTTCTTTGTTGTTGTTTGTGTTTGGGGGGTGCATATGCTAGAAAAAAAATAAACTAATTGAAATTTTTTTTTTTTTAACCTGAAAACAACTTCAACATTTATGATCACAAAATGGCAAAAAGGCCTTGATTCAAGCCTGTACCATGTATTATTCTCAGCAATGCTTGAAAGCAATCCCGCCTCCTTGTTCCTTCTTCTCCTCTGATACAAGGGGGTGAAACACCTAATCCCATCTCACCGAGAGATTTTTCAGCGTCAAACTCGTTTGGCAGGGTCCCCATAGTTTTACGCAAACCGTGCTCAGTGAAACGACCCTCATCCGCAAGTCTTGTTCGGATGAAGTTTCATATTCAGCTTCATACTGCTGTCAACCAAGTTTTTTCCGAACCCAAGTGCAGTTCAGTTCGTCCCTGAATCAAACCAGTGTGAGTTTGACGACCCGCCATCTTCACGAACATGCTTTTTTTCCATGGCTGCTGAATCCCCTGTTTAACTCTTAAAACCCCCCTGTGACAGCATTCTTCGATGCGCACCTCGAACAATACACGCCATGTTTTTTTTGGTTTCCTGAAGATATACACTTTCATCAGCTCTCTCACGGCTCTATCATCTTACAGCCACTGCATATCCAAGCCTACCAGTCGCCTTTCTTTTCAATCGGAAAGACGCCTTACTTTCTCTGTCGACTTCGATTCAGTACTGACACCTACATCTGATCGTTCGCCTATTCAGCTCACTCATAGCCAACAATTTCACCGTTAGCATCATCTTTTAATCATAGCCTGTAGTACATAACATTCGCCTGCATTCATTCACTCCAAAGGCCCAAATCTATCATTCGTCTCAAGTTCGCATCATTCTTTTACTCATAGCCCTGACTAGTCAATGAGAACCACTAGCGCAGATCGCGCCTGAATTCATTCACTCAAAGCCCACATTATATAGATGTACCTTTATCATTCGTCCTCAATTCATTCACTTTTTGCTTTATATCATCGCCTGAATATCGATCTCCCCCTTTATGACGGTATCAGTCGCTTTAGGTCATTTTATTCTAACGTGGTCCTAGGCACTATAATAGCATGTAAAACGATTGCGCGTTCATAGCCTTCTGCGTTTATCAGGTTGCTATAGCCTCATCCACCATAGCTAACCTGTATCACCTAGGCGCATACATATATCACTTATAGCTACATGTATCAGTCGCTATGATCATATACTCATCAGCCTACATGATCATGGGCTAGTACCTCATTCAGTCATAGCCAGATATGAAGTGGCTCGACTCATTCACTCACAAGCATATATTGTAGATCAGTCGTGTGTTTGCGCAGGTGCAGTCACTCATAGCCCTACATGATCAGTGGTATGCTCGATTCAACTTAATAGCCTTCCATGTATCAGTGGGTCTATGCGCATTCACTCATAGCCTACCATGTACAGTGGCTATAATACTCAGGCCTCACTCATAGTCCCTATCATGTATCAGGTCGCTATGGCTCTTCACTCCTCTCCCAGCCTACATGTATCATTGCTATACTCATTCAGTCCTCAGCCAGCCATATTAAGCTTGCGTATATACTCATTCACTCATTTAGCATATATCTCATCATGCATCCAGCCTCGTTTCCGCAGTCCAGTCCTCTCACTCCTACCTCACATGTATCAGTGGCTGCCTATGCTCCTCATTCACCCCTCATAGCCCTACTACAGTATCAGTTCAGTGCTAATGCTCATTCCCCGTCACCCTCTAGCCTCATGCATCATGGCTATGTTCATTTCCTACTCTCGGATTATGGGTCTCATTCTCACTCACAATACTATATCGGATTGGCTATACTCACACTCGCTCATAGTCTACACAATACCCACCTATCAGTTCGCTATAAAACTCTTTCACTCCATAGAGCCTGACTGGTATCAGTGCTCTCTCACTTCATCGGCTACATGCATCCACCGTTAATCCCCTCGCTTCGGCTAAGAAGGTCGTCCTTTTCCTGTCTAGCAAGGCCCTTCGAACGACTCATAACTACAATTTTTGTCCCCTTTCGGCTCATGAATCTTCACCCCCCCCTACGCAGAGCCCTCTCTCCCTCCCCTCCACGTATGGTTTCCTTTTCACACCTCCCCAGCGAGCGCGCGCCTCCGACAGGCAGAAAGGGGGTGGTTCTGTTGGATGGACAGGCCAGGTGCACTGTGCCCCAGGGGGCGTGGTTCTGGAGCGGAAGAGGACAGCTCCCTATCACAGGCCAATTGGCCGTGGCTGGGTCTTCTTCTGGGCCGCTGAGGTCTACACCGATGCTGGGGAGTATCGATCATCGACCATCAATGCGCTTTCTCTCTCTCTCTCCCCTTCGCTCGTTCACTCAACCCATTCACTCTCTCGTCTCTGTGGTGTGTGTGTGTTTGTGTGTGTGTGTGTGTGTGTGTGCGTTGTGTGCGTGCGCGCCAGTGCGCGCTGCGCAAGCGTGTGGTGTGTGTTTGAGGCGCGCACGTGGGCGCGCGCATCTTGTGTGTTGTGGTGGTGCGTTCATGCCCTGCCCGTTGCGTGTGTGTGTGTTGTGTTGTGAAAAAAAACATTTCTAAAACTCAGGGGCATGGGTTTTTTGACGGTGAAAAGGGAGAAAATGCATGATAACGTGATTCTGGTGGATTCTGCCTGACGCGCAAGGTATGAGGCGGAGGCAAAGAAACAACACAAACATATCACGTTCAAAAAAAAAAAAAAAAAAAAAAAAAACGAGTTCTAAAGGATAGCGAGCGAAGCAGTCCATTGTTGCGGTTTCTGTGTTTGACTTCTGAAAACTTAATACTAATTGGTCTGAATGTGCCTGCACTGTTTGATGTTTTGGTTTGGATTTGTTGTCTTTGTTACTAATTCTTTTGCACCCATCCCTTTCCTCAATGGTCACTAACGCTGTGGACAGCTCATGGCATTAAAAGTTCAGTCTTCAATGCTCTGGTGTGTGTGTGTGTGTGTGTGTGTGTGTGTGGTGTGTGTGTGGTGTGTGTGTGTGGTGTGTGTTGGTTCTCGCATATTATTTTTAAACCTGTCTCCTACAGTGTTGGCATAAACTACTTTACTTTTCATATTGTCTTCTGTAAGACGGGGGATGGGATGTAAGGAAACCAGATCAGTGCTTGTCCGTTATTCCCGTCTAAATCAGAAAGGATACCTTGCTGTCCTCTGTCTGTCTGGCTGTCTGTCTTTCTCTCTCTCTCTCTCTCTCTCTCTCTCTCTCTCTCTCTCTCATAATCTCTATATAATATATATATATATATATTATTATATATATATATATCTCAGTCGAGTAGCCCCAGACACAAATACACACAAAAACACACACACATATATAGATATAGTAAACAATTTACACGAGAAACACACACACCACACACACACACACACACACACACCACACACACCACACCATAGATAGATTAAATCGAAAGAGAGAGAGAGAGAGAGAGAGAGGAGAGAGAGATAGGGTAGGTAGATAGCTAGATGGATAGTGTTTCTGGGTAACCTTTCACAATATCTGTTAATCTCTGCAAGCCATGAGTCCACGATGAGAGCAAATACGTAGTTGATTATGAAAATAGGAAATAAATCTAATGTTCGGGTTTTATTTCCTTCACCAACATGTAGGCAAACGATGTAGGGGGGGTAGGGAGGGATGAGGATGAGGGTGGGGGCTGGGGAGGGGATGTAGGGGGTTAGGGAGGGATAAGGGTGGGGGGGGGGGGGAGGGGAGACATGTCCGTCTCCATCTGGCCGCTTCCTGGTCTATCGTTCACTGGTGGGTCGTGTTCAGTTTGGTACGGATAAACAACTATACATACACTCTCATCCCGAGTTATTGATGAGACTGATGTTCAGAGAGAAAGAAGTGGAGATGAACGAACAGACAGACAGACAGAAAAGAGAGACAGAGAGAGACACACACACAGAGTCAGAGACACAGAGACAGAGAGAGACAACAAGACAGACAGACAGACAGACCAGACAGAGGTTCTGCTGAGTGACGATATAGTAAATAAGACATGTTGACCTTTCTCGGTTTCATTTGTTCCACCGCAGCGGTTGCTGCAGCCACGCGCGCGCGCGCGCGCGCGCGCACACACACACACACACACAGATAGATAAATGGAGATAGATGGATCGATAGATAGATAGATAGATAGATAGATAGATAGATAGATAGATAGATAGAAAGATGGATAGACAAACAGACAGATAGAGATGGATGGATAGATGGATTGGATGGACAGAAAAATAGAAAGATAGATAGATAGATAGTATCTACATTTTCCAAAGAACGCAATGCCTTCGGTTACGGCGCTCCGTAGCACAAATGTCAAAATCAGGGGAGATCACTGTCACAAGTTGAACCAACAGGAGGGAGGCATTGATCACTTTTTGTAAAGTTTTTTTTTAGCTGACATGTCTGGGTGGGGACTGGGGTTAGGTAAGGTCACAGTAAGAGTCAGTTAAGGCCGGAGGAGGGGGCGGGGGGGGCGGGGGGGGGGGGGGGGGGGGGGGGTGTGGCGGATGACCACTTGAGACAATGTCAGCGACGCACTGGTGTACATGTAACGTCAGACTACGACTGCGATAGCGTAACTGTGACCTCTGCCTCCAAAAGTGACACTGGCTATTTCATTGACAACGAAACTTCACCTGTACCGCTTCTTTTCGTCGTGCCTTTGTTGTTTCGTTGTTTGTTTGTTTGTTTTGTTTCGTGTTTTGTTTCGTTTGTTTGTTGTTTTTTTTTCCACCGGGAACATGACAACACGATGAAGGAAGAGCAAGACAATGTCATAAGTAGGGGACAGGAAGGGAGGTAGGGGACAGGAAGGGAAGTAGGGGACTGGGAGGGAGGTGGGGGACAGGGAGGGAGGTGGAGGACAGGGGAGGGTGGGGACATAGGAGGGAGGGGGGGGAACAGGGGAGGGAGGTGCTAGGAGGGGGTGGGGGATGGGGAGGGATGCCAGGATGGTCAGATCAAGGGTTGGGGTGGGTGGATGAGGAGAGAGGAGGGGAGGGGGAGACGCGGGTATATACCACGGAATGAGGGAAAACAAAAACCACCTCTCCCTTTTTAAGATTCCCTCCTCAATGTAGTTTTTCATGGGTGTTCTTTTCTCAGAGTAAGTTTTGCTCTGACAGCTCCTCACCCCCCCTATATGCATTGATAATGATGCCATGACGGGCAGAAGATAATGAAGATGTTATTTCCATAATGGTATGGTCACATGAAGATGGCGCAGCAATGACGTGACCATGAACGAAGATGATCGGAAGAAGGTATGAAGATGGCAGCATGTCAGCATAAGCTGTACAGAAACCGGCACACACTGGTCATGGTCACACACTACTGGTCCTTTGAAGAACTGCCGAGAAATGCAGATCGTGTGCTTCAGACTGTGTCTTTCCTGCTTCATGTCTAGCATCATAGTCAGCGCCAGAACCCCAACAGTCTCTTGGCTTTGTGGGTATCAGATAATGTGTGCTTTATGTGTGTGTGAGAGAGAGAGAGAGAGAGAGAGGGAGAGAGAGAGAGAGAGAAAGGGGGGAGAGGGAGACAGACAGAGGAAGACAGAGAGAGAGAGAGAGAACAGAGAGACAGAGAGAGGGGGGAGGGGCTGGGGACGAAAAATAATGCTTTTGAATACTGCACCAAACAATCGAACAGAACACTATGAAAAAAAGATCAGCTAATAATTATGTACTGCACAAAACAATCGAAGTGAACGCCGCACGTGTTTTATTTGACTACTTTCACATTACACACGTGCGCGTGTTTACAAGTGTTCGAGCCATGTTCACTTACATTACAGATCAGAAATGACAGTTTTGTGCCATCCCCACAGTTCTCTGGTACAAGTCTGATTATTTCAGTGCGTGTTCATGTCCACAATAGCCCAGTCAGCCGAGGGAAGACATCTCAATGCTGCGAGCACATTTAAAAACAAGTACATAAAACAAAACCTGTGTACATTTCTTTAAAGGTTGATTCGAAAGCATGAACACAAAATGGTATTCCACGCTAAAGAGATAAAGGTAAAGCTAGAATGGCACACAGGAAACCGCAGACCTCCATCAAAAATCGAACGAATCCTAGCACCGCCCTTAAGAGTCAGTTCATGAAGGAAGAGTCTCTTCGCAACGCTCGTGTTCCATGGAAAATTTGCACCAATGCAACGATCCACATCAGCAGTGAGCAATGCAACGATCCACATCAACATTGAGCAATGCAACGATTCACATCAACATTGAGCAATGCAACGATCCACATCAACATTGAGCAATGCAACGATCCACATCAACATTGAGCAATGCAGCAACGATCCTCATCAACATTAAGCAATGCAACGATCCACATCCAACATTGAGCAATGCAACGATCCACATCAACATTAAGCAGAGCCAACGACCCACATCAACATTAAGCAATGCAAACGATCCCACATCAACACTGAACAGGTTTGTGCTGCCACCACATTGCACCTGTCCACTAACTGTGATCGACATCAGTTCAGTGACTGACTAACGTGCCAACCACAAAGACACTCAGCAGGTCACAGCCTTCCCGCGGGTTGTGTGGTTTTGTTTTGTTTTTGTTTTGTCATCTTATAAGGACATGATGAACGTAAACTGTCAACGTTTATATTACCAAAAAGAATTAACATTTGATGAAAATATATTACTGCACACTGAATATCAATTCGTAAGCAGTGATCTTCACACTCTTCAAGTTCGGTTTTTAAAAAAAGGTGCACAAAACCCTGGATCCGCCATTTATTTGATCTCAATGCACCAACATTTTACCAGCTCGTCCCTCAGCCACGTTCCGTTTCTCCACCAAATTCATTATATACTGGTTCGGTAGTTTGTCGCGCAACTTGCTCACAAAACAAAAAAATGAACGAAAAGAAAAAGGCCATGGCGGCATGAATCCTGCTTGAAATGCTAATTCCGCTTTTTTTCTCCCTTTCCAGAGACCGTTGGGAGGAATCTTTCACATCTGGAGGTCTCAAAGATGTTGAGTCTCCGTGATTCTGTAGCAGGGTTCATTTCACTGACCCAAGGTCGTCCGTCTCATGGTCATTTTGGTCAGACTCTTGAGTCCGCTCTCTTTCATAGCCAGACTGGTCAGATTCTAGATAACCATAGTGTTCTGAGGAATCATCTTCACCCGGGAGAATTGCGGGCCGCGATGTCACCCGCGCTCTGGGTCCCGTCAGTCGTCCCAGCCTTACTGTCTTGGCCACCACAGTATCTGAGGACGCTGAGCTGCTCATAGAGACATCGCTGCCGGTGTAGGAAAGAGGAAGGAGTCGTCACCAGTTGCTGCTGCCCTTCCATTGAGCTCTGAGATCCTAAGACGTTCACCGTGGCCGCATTCTTTATAATGGTGATTGAGGACCTGCTAAAGCCCACTGTGGGGAGTACTCCCGCCCCTGGGACTGTGCTCCGTCCAGAGGGGAAGATAGGAATCTCCGCCGCCTGAAGATCACCGACACGGACGTAGGCAGACCTGTCGAGGTCAGGGAAGGCCAGGCCTCTTTCTGTCCCGGGCCTCTCTGGTAGAAGAAGTCGGAGACGTTTGTTGAGGGACGCTTCTGCGTGAGCTGGAGCTGCTGCTCGCAATGCCCCGTTTCTAGTGTTTGGCATCGATGCACTGGACCGCTGTTTTGGATTGGGTGTCCGTACACACGACTGTCCGTCTCTCAGGTTGTTTCTGATCATAGTCTGTGCTAGGCAGTCTCGGCCGCATGAAACTGACAAAAACACTCACACATCAATGTTAAAAACATCATCATCATCATCATCATCATCATCATCATCACGATCAACATCATCATCATCATCCATTTTTGAAGTCGTTGCTTCAACTTTAAACTAAAATCGGTTTTAGTGTTGTTACCGTTACCAACTGTATTACTACCGTCGGCATCATCTGTATTACTACCGTCATCATCTGTATTACTACCGTCATCATCTGTATTACTACCGTCATCATCTATATTCAATACCGTCATCATCTGTGTTTACTACCCGCCATCATCGCACTATCTCTGCTCCTCCCATCATGAACAATACATGGCCAATGAATGTCGCAAAGGCCAAATGATGAGCAAAGAGAGACAGGGTGACACAGGAGCTGAGGGCAGAGGAGGACGACGTCATGGGAGTGAAGAAGGCAGTCCGGCAGGGCCAAAGGCAAAATGATGAGCAAGAGAGACAGGGTGACACAGGAGCTGAGGCAGAGGAGGACGTCATGGGAGTGAAGAAGGCAGTCCGGCAGGGCCCAAGGCAAATGATGAGCAAAGAGAGACAGGGTGACACAGGAGCTGAGGGCAGAGGAGGACGCCATGGGAGTGAAGAAGGCAGTCCGGCAGGGCCAGCACGGACGGCATTACGACGTGGGAGAAGGGGGATGGGGTGGATAAATGGGGGGGGGGGGGGGGGGGGGGGGGGGGGGGGGGGGGGGGTGGGGGGGGGGGGGGGGGGCAAAGGATTTTAAAGATTTTTTTGTTCATTTTTTTTTTTTTCTTTAATACTGTTATCCCCCGTTTTGACTTTAATTGATTAATTAGTTGTTGGTTATAAGTATTTTTGTTTCATGTTAATCTTCACTTATGACTTATGTAAAGATATTTCACACACTTACACTCCACAACTCTCCCACTCACACACAGGCACACATACTCACGCGCGCTGCGCGCGCGCGCACACACACACACACACACACACACACACACACACACACACACACACCACACATTCGCGTGCACGCGCACCCCATACATATACACATATGCACATTATGTGCACGCTCGCAACATTTTACTTGTGTGTGTGTGTGTGTGTGTGTGTGTGTGTGTGTGTGTGTTGTGTGTGTGGTGTGTGTGTGTGTGTGTGTGTGTGTGTGTGTGTGTGTGTGTGTGTGTGTGTGTGTGTGTGTGTGTCTAATACCAAGAATAGTGGATAGACGTTAAATGAAGGACACACACACGTGGGAGAAGGCATCCTAGAAGCCACAGCTGAAATCAATATGGCACGTGTTGCTCTCAAGATCAGGTTCATACTCAGCTCTGTACATGACTCGCTGCCTTCGAAATGAAACCTGGAGAAAAGGGCGACGAAACCAGATGACTCTGTGCGTCCGCTTTGTCAGGGCAAACAAACACTGGCAGCGCGTCCTGGTTCTATCAGAGCTGCGCTGAGCCATGGAAGAACGCATGGAAACACAAGCAAGTGCTGAATGAAATCGTCAGCATTGCTGGAGGAAACACTTCGCTTACAGAAGTTCCAGCAACGACGTTCTCTACACGGCAGAAGGCCGCACAGAAGTCATGGTCTGGAACGGCTGGAACATCTATACCATGAAGAGGAGGTTACTGGATGGAGTGACTAAGAGGCAGACCTTCCGGGATGGGAACATCTATACCATGGAAGAGAAGGTTACTGGATGGGAGTGACTAAGAGGCAGACCTTCCGGGATGGAACATCTATACCATGGAAGAGAAGGTTACTGGATGGAGTGACTAAGAGGCAGACCTTCCGGGATGGGAACATCTATACCATGGTAAGAGAGGTTACTGGATGGAGTGACTAAGAGGCAGACCTCCCGGGATGGGAACATCTATACCATGGTAGAGGGGGTTACTGGATGAGTGGGTGACTCAGAGGCAGACCTTCCAGGATGGGAAACATCTACACCATGGAAGAGGGGGTTACTGGATGGAGTGGGTGACTCAGAGGCAGACCTTCCAGGATGGGAAAAAACCATCCAGAGATCACCAGGGTGAGCAACGCGAGACTGGCTATGGTACTCCATAATCATCAAACAAACGATTCCGATTAAAATCGCAATGAACACAGAATGGAAGAAACCCGCATCTCCATGACCCAAAAATGATGTCAGTCTTGCGGAAGGCGCTTGAGGGGTTATAGCTTCCAAGCCGAAGCCCTCGTCTAGCAAAGGATGTTAAAGGCTCATCAGCCTCTGATCTCATGAAGTAGCTCTCGATAAGAAGACCAGAACTTTAAAAGCAACGACAGATGCATCTGATTTTAGTTCCGGCTGGGTCTGGTCAAGGAGGAATAAAAGTGAACGTAAGGCTTAAATTTCCGAATTTACAATAGGTGTCCGACAGCTGTGTGGGCAAGATATCTGTCACGTGACGCCTCAAGACGTCCAAGCATCCACAAGATGAAGATTCGAATCCTGCCAATGCCAGAAGCATTTCTGACAGGAGAGAGACATCTAGGAGTCATGACCTGGATGCAGCCTGATCCCCCTTACAGTGTAAGGAGTTCTGGATCAAAACACTGGTCTCAGGAGAGCTTTTTGTCTGAAGGCTTTCTGCTGTCAAGTTCTTTTTTTTTTTTTTTTTTTATAGAATGTCTTCTAAAGGCTGCCTCTCTGTGGTGACCTACTCCCAGTCTTTGTGGACTACTTCAACCATGATCAATTGGCAAACAAATGCAACGATGACGTTGTTGACAATGGTGATGAAAAAAAGAAAAAGCAGCAAGTCCCTATGGTGCGGTGGCAATATTACAAGTGCGCTGTGAATTTAAATGACAAGACGGTCGAGTTCCATCCACTTGATGGGGTAGCACATAAGCATCCTAACTCATGTGCGTCCTGTTGCGGCCTCTGATTAAACAGTCCCCGGTCGTCATGAGGTCACCCATCTCAGGAGACACCGCACTGCCGCCGCCGATCACTTCGGCGATGTTCAGCAGTGCCTGTTCTGAACTAGCAGACGAATGGCACCACTTAGCTAAGCTTTCTACTGACCACAATCTTCACTCAGTCTCGGAGACAGCTTGCGTGAGCGTCCCCCGTTGACGGAGAGAGGACACGGGTAGGAGAGAGGGAGGAGGGGATGGAGACCACCAGATCATAACCCTCCAAAGCCAAGTTCCCAGCAATCAGCAGCAAGTGAAAACCCTCGATTAGAACTCCCAACAGAGCTGGGTGTGGGTAGCGAAATAGAAAGAGAAGTCACCTGAAAACACAGGACACGAAACGTCATCAAAACGAACCCTCCTCCCCTGCCCCACCCTCCTCCCCACACCGCCACACCTTTTTCTGTTCTAAAAATTGTTTTTTCATCTATATGAGGGTGATGATGATAAAGCTGCCTGAGTTCCATTTCAACCTGAGACTCTTTGACAGGTTTTCGTCTACGCTCCGCTTCATAACTGATTCCCGTCAACCAACCAGGCCCGAGAGATCCAGGCACCTGATGTGTAGCAGTTTTATCAGTACTCTCAGAGATGTGTCAACTGCGTGGATGAAATTTCAAAAATGTGCTTGTAGTCTTCCATCATCGCATTCTTAACAACTGGGTAAAAAAACCACCCAGGGCAGAAAAATCCTTTCATGAACAAAAGGCTGTTTACATATATATGGGGTTCGGACCTCCAAGCTCCCAGATATTCACCATAACGTTAACCATTGACCCCACAGTGTCCTGGAAAACAAAACATAGATATGTAAGTAAATAAGAATACAAATATATGTGATTCATATGGAATCCAATTAAATCAGAGAGTGAAAAAGGAACACAATATTTGATACTTGTAAAGGCTTGTTTTTCACACAAGCAAGTTGCAAACTCGCACACACACACACACACACACACACACACACACACACACACACACACACACACACACACACTCACGCCCTGCCTCCGTTCTCCACCACCATCCGTCCCTTCACCCCCTCTCTCTCCCCTCCCTCCCTCCCCCCCACAAACACCTACAAGATGCGCACAAACAAGACTGAATAAGTATCAAAGATGCAACAGATGTAGAGGGGCACAGGATCTGTACCTCCGCCCTTTGCCAGCTGGAGTGCCACGACACCCGTTGAAGGCATTCACCTCTTCCCGTTGATCTGATGGGCTTCGTGTCTGCCACCCGTCCAGCGGTTAGCTCTTTGTCTATCCCACTGTTGTGACTGACAGTGTCACGGTGTCATGTCCAGCGTGAAGCACACACACGGCGGTTCATCCCGCAGGCACAGGCTGCGTGCAGACAGTGGGCCGACCTCGCTGAAGAGCGGACAAGAAGAGGCTGGCGTATGTGGTTACCTGTGAGGGCACTCAGCCAAATGAACGCTACCCTCGCCGGGAAGTGGTTAGCTACTTGCATGAGGGAACGGGACTCCGACGAAGGTGAACAGAAGGGAAAAACGACACGAGATACAAATCCTGTCCCGTTCTATATCTTTGGTGGTTCATAGAGCCTTTGGTGGTTCATAGAGCCAGGCATGGTGAATGGGGGTTCATGACGGTGAATGTTGGTTCATAGAGCCATGGTGGTTCATGAGAGCCAGGGTGAATGGTGGTTTCATAGAGCCAGGCATGAATGGTGGTTCATAGAGCCAGGCATGAATGGTGGTTCATAGAGCCAGGCATGAATGGTGGTTCATA
>JADBJO010028146.1:15000-20465 GCA_016801955.1 Conus betulinus
AATCATAATCATCGTCAAACTCAAATGATAATGAGAATAGCATTCTTGCCGATCTCTCTTGATGATATAACATTCATGGTGAATCTCTCCTCGACCTCACTCACTCACCATGATACTGGCTAAAGGGAAGAAACTGATCAAATTTTCTAAACTCATTGTATAATGATTATGTCCCTTGGCACCACCTCTGTCCGTTTCGCAACACAGTGTGTGTGTGTGTGTGTGTGTGTGTGTGTGTGTGTGTGTGTGTGTGTGTGTGTGTGTGTGACAGAGAGAGAGAGAGAGAGAGAGAGAGAGAGAGAGAGAGAGAGAGAGAGAGCTGAGTAAAATTTTATACATGCCAGTGCATGCATGACCTGTTCAAATACAAACGTCAAATCTATATAATCAGGAGTTTTGATTCATGGTGTGATGTACATCACCAAATTAAAATAATAGTCGATTCCCATCATCATGCAAGTGCATGCATGACCTGTTCAAATACACCGTTCAATTAATCTATCTAATCATAGTAAGTTATAGGCCTAATATTTTTGAATCCCCATCTTGACAAGAATAATCGTTGTTAAATGATTCAGGCCTAATAAGAAAAGCGTTTTTTTCCTGTTAATTATTCACTAACTGACGAAACAATCCTAATATTTTCAGTCAATCGTTCTGACAGATTTAACAAGAAATTAACTGACATTGAATTACGCAGCCGTCGGAGAACTATACTGTCATCAAATGATCAGTGATGCAAAAGACAAGACTGCTATTAAGTAGTCAAAAAGACTAGAGTGACCGTTACTGAATAGTTCGTCGTTTTCATTGTTTTTGAAACCTCAAAGTCCAACGAGAAACTGAGACACGTCCCCACACACAGCAAGCGCCGCTTCCGTTTGGTATCGTCCCTTAGTTTGGAGTATCGTCTCTTAGTTTTGGAGTATCGTCCCTTAGATGTACGAGAGGACGAAAAACTATGCTTGGGTTCCCACAATGGTTTTGTCCTTGTTCAGCTGAAGTTGTCCACTGTTTTCAATTTACTATTGATTTGTCCTTGTTAATCTTAAGTTGTCCCCCTGTTTTCAATTTTACTATTGATTTGTCCTTGTTCCAGTGAAGTTGTCCGCTGTTTTCAGTTTGCTATTGATTTGTCCTTGTTTATCTGAAGTTGTCCACTGTTTTCAATTTACTATTGATTTGTCTTTGTCCCACTGAAGGTGTCCAGTGTTTTCTGTTTACCGTTGAATTGTTCTTGTCCCACTGAAGGTGTGTCCAGTGTTGTTTTTCTGTTTACCGTTGATTTGTCCTTGTCCCACTGAAGGTGTCCAGTTTGTGTTTTCTGTTTACCGTTGATTTGTCCTTGTTCCACTGAAGTTGTAGTGTTTTTCTGTTTACCGTGATTTGTCCTTGTCCCACTGAAGGTGTCCAGTGTTTTTCTGTTTACCGTTGATTTGTCCTTGTTCCACTAAAGGTGTAGTGTTTTTTCTGTTTACCGTTAATATGTCCTTGTTCCACTGAAGTTGTAGTGTTTTCTGTTTACCGTTAATATGTCCTTGTTCCACTGAGTGTGTAGTGTTTTTTTCTGTTGACCGTTGATTTGTCCTTGTTCCACTGAAGTGTCCTGTGTTCTGTTTACCCGTTGAATTGTCCTTGTCCCACTGAGTTTGTCCAAGCCAAATGAACTGTGTGACGTCAACCAGGTTGTACCAAGATATAACTGAAACATTTTAGCAGACCCCACTTCACCTTCACCTTAACCTATGCCTTGACATCGTCTGTTTGTCGTTGGGTCACCCCTGATGATCTAGCCACCACTCTCCTTCATCCGCCCTGTCCTCCACTGCTGGCTGAGATTCTGCCAGGCTCATTCCAATCCACTCTCGGATACTGTCCTCTCCCGTCTCTTCATTTTTATTCCTCTGTTGCGGCTTCCTTTGACTGTTCCTTGCAGGACTGTCTTTGCAAGGTCTGCTGAACGGGACACATGTCCGTACCACTTCATTTTCCGCTTCTTGACGACTGTGAGTAGGTCTTCATGGGTCCCAATTGCTTGTTGAATTATTCTACGGGACTTCATTAGTCACGTGGTCTGTGTTATTGATGCCCCAAGATCATTCTGTAGCATCTCATTTCTGTTGCCAGAATACTTCTTAGTAACTGTGCTATGAGTGCCTAAGTTTCACATGCATACAGAAAAACTGAGAGGGCGAGGGCGCGCATTAGGTGGATTAGGGCGAAGACTGAGGTTTTGGTTTTCTCCATAAAGTTTTTATAGTTTTGCCACTAAAGCTGCTGTTCGTGCAATCCTTGCCACAACCCTCAGACCCCACTGCGAACCAGTTATCTTCGGAGCATGGACGGCCAGTCTAGTGAGGAACATAAAAGGCTCGAAAGCTGTTTTTCATACAGCCAGCCATAGAGCGACAGCGAAACATAGAGACACAGACAAGTATAGTTCAGTTTCTCTTTCTTCAGACTGAGTACGGACGAGTCCTCTTCATGAAACCTCTATGCACGCGGACCTGTTAAGAAACGAGCTTCCTAAACACCAGAACTCGCGAGTGGCTGGACAGTGCTTGCGGCGAGGGATTAAGAGGTGAAGAGGCGACGAGAGCACAGAAACGGGCGCTAGACAAAGTCAAAGTGAGAATGTGACCACTTCCAACTCTACTCTGTTGAAGGATGGATGTTTTGATCGGTGTATGCACCAGTCAATGAATGTTACTACAGTTCGTGAACCAACTGCAGGACGTTGTTACTGTCAGCCATTTTTTCTCCCGCATGCGAGAGTGACCCAAGACAATCTAACCCAATCTGGCCTGAGTTGAGATCCGCTCACAGCTGGAGTGTGCTTGTTATGAAACGCTGATACTCGCTGCTTTGCTATTGGCACACCGGAGCTGCTGCATCCCATGGTCGCCAGGGGCTTGAATTCTCGCGACTTTGGCGACGGGAGGCGTTCCCCTTGCGACCTCTTGCGGTGAGAATTCGGTAGATGAGACTTGTGTACCTTGTTACTGGCTTCCATGCCAGAAAACATGGCGGAACAGTGAGTGCAAAGGAATCGTGAACGGTGAACTTCAGCTGTGTTTAGGATGAACGGTGAACTTCAGCTGTGTTTAGGATGAACGGTGAACTTCAGCTGTGTTTAGGATGAAACGGTGAACTTCAGCTGTGTTTAGGATCAAATGTTACGAATCTGTCATTGTACTGTACGTCAGAGTGTAGAGCAGCTGTGTGAAACATTGGCCATCTGTCACTGTACGTCAGAGTGTAGAGCAGCTGTGTGAAACATTGGCCATCTGTCACTGTACGTCAGAGTGTAGAGCAGCTGTGTGAAACATTGGCCATCTGTCACTGTACGTCAGAGTGTAGAGCAGCTGTGTGAAAACATTGGCCATCTGTCACTGTACGTCAGAGTGTAGAGCAGCTGTGTGAAACATTGGCCATCTGTCACTGTACGTCAGAGTGTGTAGAGCAGCTGTGTGAAACATTGGCCATCTGTCACTGTACGTCAGAGTGTAGAGCAGCTGTGTAAAACATTAGCCATCTGTCACTGTACGTCAGAGTGTACACCAGCTGTGTGAAACATTGGCCATCTGTCACTGTACGTCAGAGTGTAGAGCAGCTGGTGTGTGAACTATGTTGGCCATCTGTCACTGTACGTCAGAGTGTAGAGCAGCTGTGTAAAACATTAGCCATCTGTCACTGTACGTCAGATGTGTACACCAGCTGTGTGAAACATTGGCCATCTGTCACTGTACATCAGATGTGTACACCAGCAGCGTGTGAAAACACTGGCCATCTGTCACTGTACGTCCAGATGTGTGACACACCAGCTGTGTGAAACATTGGCCATCTGTCACTGTACGTTCAGATGTGTACACCAGCTGTGTGAAACACTGGCCATCTGTCACTGTACGTCAGATGTGTACACCAGCTGTGTTGAAACATTGGCCATCTGTCACTGTACGTCAGAGTGTAGACCAGCTGTGTAAAACATTAGCCATCTGTCACTGTACGTCAGATGTGTACACCAACTGTGTGAAACATTTGCCATCTGTCACTGTACGTCAGAGTGTAGAGCAGCTGTGTGAAACATTTGGCCATTCACACTCTTTAAGCTACCGTCCTGTTTTTATTGAATCGGGATCCAGATTGAAAAACTGCTATTTGTTGGGAAAAGCCAATGAAATTAGCTTCTAAGGAGCACTGCCTTTGTTGTCCTTTCTTCGAGAGGTCGCGTTGTCATAAAATCTCACAGCATAATTATTTAGCGGAAGTTGCAGCTAAGAAAGGGCAGCTCAGAGAGTTCTGAAGTACTCACCGGTCAGATGACACCGACACGTCGATGGTCACAGGGGGACCTGGAAATTTTCAGGAAGTCGAACGGCTGGTCCAGCACCTGCGGCTGGTCGACGACGAATGTAGCCCCCACGTCCCAACCCAACAGTTGAAGAGGTCCGGGGAAGCTGTCCCAGAGGTTTGAGTCAGTTTCCAATCCACCCGTTTTTGGGAATGTCGGGTTTGTCGGTTGCACTCGCAGGGAAACACACTCTTCTTCAGGGGTATGATCTGAAAGAAAAAGACAAGCGTGGAAGGGTCAGCCATTTTGTTTCTTATGTTTCAGGTGGGAGAGTTCACATCTTCAGACAGCTTGGTGGACATCAGAGGACAGCTAGCGAGGAAGCTGGTTTTGTGTCCACAGCAGCTCTGCTCTCTCTCCCGTTCTCATACCTCTCTCTCTTCTCTCCTCTCCCTCTCTCCTCTCTCTCCGCTCCTCCTCTCTCCTCCCGCCTTTCTATCTCTTCCTCCTCTCTCTCTTCTCTGTCTCTCGAATCCCCTCTCTCTCTCAGGACACAGAACTGTGCGTTCTCTAACAAGGTACATTAACTATCCCAAGAGTAGAGAGGAGAGAGAGAGGAGAGAGAGAGAAGAGAGAGAGAGAGAGAGGAGAGGACCTTCTAGAGAGGCATCTCACCTGTCTAAACAGGATACATTAACTGCCCCAAGCGCGCTGCTGACATGGCTCCACTGCTCCTCCTCCATGTCGGTGTTCAGGTCCAGTTCGCAGCCATCTTCTTCACCTTGTCCATATCCACGTCCCTCCTCAGGGGGACACAGGCTCTTTCCGGCCGATGCACCAGCAGTGTTCTCCTCCTTCAACCCGTGCGAGGGCGATGAAAGCAGCCTTGCCACAGTCAGAACACCCCAGCCCCCCATCTATGGATGAATCAGAGGGAGGTTTTAAGGTTTTTCAAGTTTTAATCATGATGGCCCAGCGGACCACGCAGCGCCTGTTCAGGCTGTCAATCGAGGTCAGAGAACAAAAGCAAGTCAGACCAATGGCGGGGCCCGTGGGTGGGTGGGTGGGTGGGTGAATTCATGCCCTTGGATGAGTTGGTGTGACTGAAGCAGAGAGGCAGTAAAAGGTAGTGGGGTCAGGTTCCGTTGCAAACACATGTTTTACTATATTCGTG
>JADBJO010028147.1:0-20463 GCA_016801955.1 Conus betulinus
TTTTAAAAAGCCGATAATTTCTGTGTATATCCTTATTCATAATAGATTCTTCCTATTCTTGTAAATAATTATCTTTCAGTCTTGAATAAAAGAGAAAAGCCTTTTCACATCCTACTCCTTGATTTACCCATGCATGCTCAAACCCCATTCTGAACATAATATTTCTGATCTAACTTGCCCAAAAAACTGTGCCCAGCATACGCAATGCTTGGGATTCTAGTCGTGTCCATCTCTAGAATTCTAAGCCAATATTTAATACATCTGAAATAACTATTCACATATAATGGGTACCGTCCTGTTTCCCCAAGAACAAAGTTATTTGGTACTTTTATTGGGACTCAAAAAAATCGTTTGCATGCAAAACTGCGAACCTTTTCAATGTTGTCTAATCTATTCATACCCCACATTTCAGCTGCATACAGTAATATATGTTGTACCTATGTGTCAAATATTTTGAAAAAACAAGATTTCGAAATATCATGCAATCTACCAATATGTTTCACACATCCAATGCAAGCTGTTTTGCCCTTCACCGCCAGAGCATCAACACACTTTGGTATGCTCATTTTAGTTGTAAACACAAAACCAAGATAGTTATATTCATTTACTACTTCTAAAGAATCTCCATTTATATTCCATTTGTCGTTTTTTGCCTAGAAATCCTCCTTTTCGAAATACCATAACCTTTGTTTTGTCTTTGTTAATATTCAGAAATAGCGTTTTTTGCAAGATTCGTTCAGTATATCAATTTGATTCTGTAGACCTCTAACGGTGTCGGACAGCAGAACTATATCATCAGCAAACAAAAGTATGCATAGCTCTACATAACCTGGTAACAATTGGATACCATGTATTCCATTTTCTTCCACTGCAATAGCAATTTCATTTATAAAAATGAAAAAAAGTTCTTGGCTCAAGCTGCAGCCTTGTCTCACCCCAACAGGACAATAAAAAAAAAATAAGTTACGCGATCCTCTATTCTGATGCGCATGAAAGAGCTGATTTATAAATAGCCCTTATTGCCTTAATAAATTTGCCATGGATTCCTGTTTTTTATCAGAATATCAACTAATGATCCATGCTGAACTGAATCAAACGCTTTTCTCAGGTCCACAAAACATGCAAAAAGCTTTCCTCCTTTCTTTGAAAAACATTTCTGAATGATTGCATTCAAGGTAAAAATGTGGTCAAATGTAGAATACCCCTTCCTGAAACCTGCTTGAGACTCTGTTAGCTTCTTATTTGTTTCAATAAAGTTCAGTTCACTCATCTCTTGTTGAGAATATTAGTATAGCATTTACTCATTAAAATCAATAATGACACACCTCTGTAATTATCTGTTACTGTTTTATCACCTTTCTTAAAAATTGGTACTATAATAGATTTTGTCCATTCCTCGGGATATTGACCTTTCTCGAAAAGATTATTAAATAACTTTGTCATGAATTTGACTGATTGCTCACTACATAGTTTCAGCATTTCTGGAGTAATTCCATCAATACCACATGCTTTTCCATTTTCAGTTTATGAACTGCCTCATAAACTTCTCTTTCATGAATAGGTGAGTTTAAATCACTGCACTCTGATTCATGACTTTCAAAGCTCAAATCAAATGTTTTTATTTCTAAAACATTGAATAGGCTTTTAAAGTGGTGAAGCCACTGCTGGTCAGAAATTTCAGGACAAATGCGAGCCTTTTCTTACCAGGCATGAATTTAACTTCTTTCCAGAACGATTTACTGTCTTTGCCAAAACTTGCAAGTTTTCTTGCTTTTTCACGTTTAAAGCTGCTCTTTTTTTCTTTTTAGCAGTGTTTTGTACTCCTTCCTATCCTGAACAAAATTGCCTCCTTTCCTCTGACTGTTGTGTATTTGACACATTATATGTTACTTGCCTTGTTTTGTTTGATTTCCTCAGCATCATCAACGAATTCCTTGCTTTTATCTTAAACTGTCTACATTCAGCATCATACCACTGTGGAGGTTTAATCTCTATATGAATACAGACACATTTTTTCATGCAGTTACTTAGCACCAAGGTTCTAGAAAACAAGGTTACAGCTTGATTCACATCATTATCAATATGTGCTAGAGCTTGTAAATACATTTCTTGCATTTCCTTTGTATTGACATTTTCAATGAACTGTTGCTCTAATGACTTATCGCAACATTGCTTTTCCATCCACTTTTTTGCTTTCTTACCTTGGCTGTCCACGTTCGCCTGAGAACTGAGGGTGGTTAACAGTTTGATACAAACAGGTAAATGTGATGAATCAATAGAGGACAGAATATTTAAAGAACTAATATAATTCTGTAAACATAAACCACTAGAAGTTATAAAGTAATCAATTATGCTCCCTCCATTGCTTGATACAAAACTGAGTGATGCATCAAAATCATAATTACTTAAATTATTCAGAATGATACATTCAAACGCTGTGCATAAATTCAATAAATCTCGCCCAAAATCTGTTAATTCTTTATCCTCAGAATGCCAAGTAAGCATCTGATCTGTACCTTCTTTATCCGATTTCCACACATTGTCCGTAAACAGTTCATTCTGTAAGAGAGAGAGAGAGAGAGAGAGAGAGAGAGAGAGAGAGAGAGAGAGAGAGAGAGAGAGAGAGAGAGAGAGGACAGTTTCTTTATGTGTGAGTGTAACAAAATATTAGATGGTGAATGGAGCTTGTAAGCTTTTATATACAGCCCATGGAGGAAAAAATGCAAATATATCATACACCCATGGAATGAGGGAGAAGACTATAGTATGTGGATGCCCAAGCGACTAATAATTATGGTCCATCCATTGGGGAACAGGGCTCCAATGCCTCTTTGGAGAAGAGACCGAAATGGATTATCAAGGCGGATAGACAGGGCGCATGCTACCTGTTCACCACCTCTTGAAGCTAAAAATTCGTACAAAAAACAAAAACGTCTGCACTCATTTGGACCCCACTAGTGGGGTCAAGCAGAGTAACCTAGAATATCCAAACACTGTGCCCTGGCAAGTCCCCTGGGAAGCTACTTCAGTGCAGCAGCAGAATATCCTTGGAAGACAGCAGCTATCAGTGAGAAATGTACTTCAAATGGCAAGGGATTGAAGTGCTACTTTTGTCTCTGATAATGGGCCGATTAGTGCTGTCAGCCAGTCAGCTATTGCCTCCTGCAAACTGCGCAGATCTCAGCTAGTAATATCCTGATCAGCCACAGTCTCCTGCTATTGGTGTCTGGTGCCCAGAGCAAATTTGAGAAGTGGACTCAAACTCCACACCAGACAAAAAAAAATAGAAAAAGAATCTGCCAACATTAAATGTCCGATCACCTACACACGATTGATGGCATTAAGAACACAGCCATCATCTATTCTGTGCTAAAGTTACCGCATTCCAGGAGACCAGACTGCAATAAGATGGCTTTCTAAGAAAAAACAACTGCTTTTTTCTGGCGAGATTGAAATAAAAAAAAACCCCAGGAGTAAGGCATAGGAACTCGAATAAAGGCCAACGATTCAGAAAGAGTCTTGCCCCTCAACTTTTTCAGTCCCTCCGGGTCAGTTACATTCTGAGTGTCTGTGCTCCCACTCTGTGCTGTGTTATGGAAACTGTAGACCAGTGCCATAAATATCTGGACTTCTGCTAGGAGAGTTTAAAGCTCGATTAGGATCGGTGGCACTGGACTCTTGGTCATCAGAAAAAAATAAAGAAAATGGACAGAGGCTGTTTGAATATTGCTGAATTGATCAGCTCTTCGTAACCAACCCATTGTTTTAACCAGGCCAGACCATACAGTGTTATAGAGACATCCCTCATGTTGCCATTGGCACTGACATACAGTGTTCTAGAGACATCCCTCGTGGTGTCATTGGCACTGACCATATAGTGTTCTAGAGACATCCTTTATGTAGTCTTTGGCACTGACTCAATGCAGTCACCACAAGATGAGCCCCGCTGAGTTGAGCCAGCATGACTAGCAGTAACCACAGAGCTGACTTACACCGATAACACTTGTTTCGTTCTCGTTTCAGTAACCCAGAAGACAGAGCAATGCTTCTACGTCTTTACTACATGCTGCCTGATTCACAACCGACACTATACGTTTTACAATGAACACCAATCCGTTAAGAATTCACCACTACTGTTGGCATGCTGCCGTCAGCTGACTGACTACAGTTAACAGTTAACACGTTAAGCGGACTAAGCGTGTTAACACACTGTTAACATGTTTACACACGTGACATCCCCCTTTCTTTAGGAAAACAAAAATGAACTCTTTTTCCCAATTCTACCTTTCAACCAATTGGATGTCTGTGTTCCTAATACCCCCGCGTTAACAAAATACACACATTATTCCCAGTGAACCCATTCTTTCATTCCCCTATGTCTGATTATTACACAGTCCATTATCATCCTGTCCAAGTTTCATGATGCTTTATGTTTTTTTCTGATTGCGTTGTAGTCTTCAGTTTCATTCATATTTCAAAAAATCTGGTCTCTTGCTCTGTCTCCCAGACCTTGTTGGCCATGTCGGGTTCCTTGTCGTTGTTGGCTGTCTCAGACTGGCTCCTGGGATGGTTGATCTGACTCAGGCGGCTGTTGCCCGTTTTTGTTCAGGCTGCTCCAATGACGTTTCTTCCAGCGTCTGTGTTGATGGAATGACGTTTTGCTGTTGCTTGCAAGGATGTCTTGCTGCTGGCTTCCAGACTTCTTCCATCTCTGGACTAGTCCATCAGTGACGGACCGTTTGTTGAAGCTCTGTTTCTGCTGTGTCCCGTAGCTGTCGGCGATTACTTCTGAACTGACGTCCGTCCTCTGTGCAAATGTTGTATGACCGGACATTTACCTGTTGGTCTACCCTGGCACTGACCCACTTTTTGGATACTGGTGGCTGGAATCTCACAATCTGTCCTGGAATAAGTTCTGTCAGTTCTGTTGTAATAATGTGTTTGTTTCATTTTTTCTTTTTTCAAGCTTTTCTTGAATGATACTATTGCAGGCTTCAGTGAAGTCTTTGAAGTTGGCTCTTGAATTCTCGCCCTTCTGCCAAACAGTCTTTGAGCAGGTGAACTGTTCACCGTTTCTGTGGGGATGTTTCTCTCAATTCGAGTAGAGCGAGGAAGACATCTTGATGGTTGTGTTCTGCTTTCTTCAGACACATCTTGGCAGCCTTCACCGCGCTCTCTGCTTTCCCCGTTGGATTGTGGGTAATGTGGGGAGCTTGTCACATGTTCAAATCCGTATGTTTTGCTGAACTTCCCAAACTGGGCAGTGCTGTTGTGTTCGAATACGTCACAGGAAATGTGTTGCCAGGGTAGGTCAGTGACTGTTGTGTTTATGAGTTCTTTTTGCTGGCCACGTTGGAATGTGTTGCAGGCGCTGCATTTCTTGATGAAGTCTTCGATGTCCAAGTTCATCCTCTGCCAGTAGACTACCTCACATGCTCTTCTTATGCAACTCTGAATTCCTAAGTGGCTTGCATGGAGTTTTTCTTGGACGTCTTCTCTTTCGTTTTCTGGAACGATCACTCTGTGGCTTTTGAAGACAAGACCATTCTGGACTGACAGTTCTTCCTTGAAAGAGAAGTAGTCGTTTTACTGTAATGGAAGTTGACGTTTCTTCTCAGGCCAACCTTGTAGTATGACAGCTTTGAGTTTTTATGGTTGGATCTTCCTGTGTGGCCTGTTGTTTTTGGCAAAGGAGCAGCCGAGGAAGCAGGAGAAAAAAAACCATGATGCCAAGCTGAACCGTTTCCAACAAAGATGTCGGGACACTGGCATCAAACTGAACAAGGAGAAGATCGAGCTGAAACAAACGGGGATATCATACCTGGGGCATATTATTTTTCAAGAGAAGGCTTGAAAGCCGATCCAAAGAAACTGGACGGCGTCCAACAACTCCTAGTCGCTGAAGACAAAGCAGCAGTGCAGAGACTACTGGGTGTTGTCGGTTACCTTCAGAAGTTCGCACCAAATCTTTCTGAAGCAGCAGCACCACTCAGACAACTTGTGAGAAAGGACGTCCACTTCAGATGGGATGAAGATGTCCGCGTGAAGCCTTGAAGAAAGTGAAGAGAATACTTTCTGAGCTGCCTGTGCTTCGATACTTTGACTCTTCAGGTAGGTGCACGACCACACATCAGTGTGATGCTTCACAGTGTGGATTAGGAGCATATCTGATGCGGGAGGGTCAACCAATACAGTACGCTTCACGAGCATTGACGGAAACAGAACAGAGCTACGCTGAAGCAGAAAAAAAGAGATGTTGCAATACTCTTTGGACTGGAAAGGTTGGAAAGGTACGTCTATGCAAGCATCATCCTGGTAGAGACTGACCACAAGCCGCTTGAGACTATTCACAAGAAAAGCCTACTTTCGCCAAAGAGGATTCAGCGCATGCTACTTAGTGCACAAGCGTGGAGTTGAGATGTATCTGGCTGATACCCTCAGCAGAGCAGTCAGCCGAAACGCGGATCAGCAAGTCACCCACAAAGAAGCCATCTTCTACACAGGACTGGAGAACGCTGATCCCACTTCTGACACCATGTTTCGTTCTCGCTTGAGTCAACTCAGAAGACAGAGCAATGCTTCTACGTCTTTACTACATGTGGTCTGATTCACAACTGACACTGTACGTTTTACAATGAACACCAATCAGTTAACAATTCACCACTACCGTCGGCATACTGCTGTCAGCTGACTGACTACAGTCAACACACTGTAACACGTTAAGCAGACTAAGCGTGTTAACATACTCTTAACACGTTTACACACGTCACAACACTCTTGTTGGCTGCAAATAATAATCTTAAGCAAACGTGCCTGATATTCTGAACAGATGGGACTCCCTACCGTTAGCTCTATCAGACTGACGATTCCTGACTGTGTGAACATTTTGCTGATTCTGTAGAGCCAGCGCTCTAAGACTTCCTCAGCAAAGGCAGAAGAGAGGTGGAACTACATCCGTGTGAAATTTACAACATTGCCACATACGAATTTGACAGTAGACAAAAACACAACCCTGGATGTTTTGAAAGTGAAACAAGAGCTGGAGCCTGGCCATTGTACGTCAAAAAGAATTTGTTTTCGTTCAGTTCAGTTAAGATTAATTAAGTTCTTTTATTAACATCTGTTCATCACGAGTGATATCAGACAATAAAGGAACGAAAACATCTATACATTTCCTCATATAAGTTCTCATATACAGAGATCTTCTGATACAGACCCTGGCACTCATGTTTTGGATCCTCATAGTAATCTAGCTACTTCTGACTTACCAATAATAGTCGTAATTTCAATTATGAATATATTATTTTTAAAGACAGCTTTCCTTTTTTTTTCTATTTCTTCGATATTGATTTTTTCTTCTCATAAAGTTCTGTTAATATATGCGAATCTAATGATAGAGGATGAACTGAAATAGAAAATGAACAGATACGCGCAACATCAAGAAAAAGATTAGTGTTCCCTGTATTCACCTTTACCTCATAATCATCCTAGCTAACTGACATGGTGCAGTCGGGCAGTACAGCATTTAATTTATTTGCGTTGCATTAGATCGCTTGATGCGTTCGCTGCCGCTGGAGACTGTTTGTGCCTGTCCCTTGATCAAGTTCCTAAACATCAGAACATAGCTTGAAGATTCCATAGTATTTGTCTCTAGTCTTAGCTGGCATTCTAACATTTTCTTGTGACGTAAACAGACATTGTTGGAGTTATGTTGCTTTCGTTGATTTGCTGCTTGGGTATACTTGGTCGATCATCAGTATGGAGTGGCAGTATGGTGAATAATTCTGTATTTGCTGTTTCTAGTATGACGTGATTCGTTTTGTGTTTTGTTTGCGCAAAAAACCTTTACCAAACAATAGTGGTTCGATGTACTCTGAATATTTTAAACTCTGAAATGTATCTTCAAACTGTGTAAAAACACTTGCGAAAGATGAAGTTTTGATGTAAAAGTTCTGATAGATTATCCCAGTGTTGTGTCTGTTCTTCATTAAGCTAATCTCTTGTGAGACCAAAAAAAAATAATGAAAAGGCATATGCAACAATTAATGCTATCACAGATTTTTCAGGATAAAAATCATTACTGGTTCTGAAATGTGTGTCCTTGGTGGTAACTAGCCCTCTATTTCTAAATTGTGAGTCAAAGGACTGGTGTTAACGTCTAATACCTGGCCTTTGGGGATTTTCTTAAGGTATTCAGCTGAAGTTGCTCTCTATGTTTTTTAACCGGCGATGTAGGTCGTGTAGCAAGCACTTTGGACAGCATGTGGCGTGAGTTTTGGCCCGGTGAAGTGGACCTCCAAGAAAAGGTGTGTGGAACGGCAGACTCACTCTGATGGACTGCTGACTTTGCCCAAGCTACCAGACTTTACTGCTAGCCAGCATGACCAGAGAAAGCGGAAGAAGAAGTTTAGAAAGCATGACTGTCTGTGATATCCAGCCAGTCGTTGATTTGATAAAGTCGTTAAACGAAGAAATCTGTGGGCCACTATCAGTTCATTGTCGTCGTTCTAAATCACACGACTATTGGCTGACATGGATCTCACACACATCCAGTCAACACAGGGCTGACATGAATCACACGGAGTAAGTTATCAGTGGATGGCACGCTCGCTGATACACACACACACACACACACACACACACGCACACACATACACACACACACACACACACACGCGCGCGCGCGCGCGCGGGCGCGCACACACATGCACGCACGCACAAACGCGTACATGCACACGAGAATGGATGTGTCATCTCTGTTCATAATCAATAATACTGGCTTTAACGCCATTCAGGTGGCATGTTAGCTTGTCCTGGCTGGCCTGTCTTAAGGGAACTGATAAATTTGATGACTTCAAGGTTTTGTTCAGAGGACAGCTGTCAACGCCTAAAAGCTGGGTTGTTGTCGGTATATATAGAGGTACAGCTGAGGGAGGGCCATTCAAGATGCTCCCAAAGTGTTCAGACCATTTTGCTCTCTATTCAGCCTCGATGGCAGTGGTGTTGCTGTTTTTACTGGTTGATTTGTTATTTTTTTCATTTCTTTCTTGATACATATGCATTTACTTTCAATAACCACCTGTTGCTGACATTGTATTAGCCCCATCGTTTTCTTGAATCATGCTTGACTATGACACTCAACCTGTTGTTAAGTGAGTGAAGGCATCAGAAAAAAGTCTGCGGACCCGTGATCAGCTCACTGTCTTCATTTAAAAGCACTTGACAATGGGATGACATGGATGTCGTGGACGGATTCAGTAAACAAGGGGCTGATAAGATCTCCACAATAAGAGTTAGTCCACAGTATTCACACACACACACACACACACACACACACACACACACACACACACACACGTAAGCACGCGCACACACACACACACACACACACACACACACACACACACACACACACACACACACACACACACACACACAAACACACACGGTAGGGGCAAAACGCTGTGTCAGTCATTTTCGTATTTGAATATCTGTCCTGTCCTATATTGGGAGCAAATGAATTAATCGACCACGCTACTTCGCGCCAAGCCAAAATGGATAATGAAGATAAGAAGATGGCTGTACATGTTTCTTCAAGCAGTCCTCTTCCTTTAAGCTGATGCTCATGCACTATGAGATTTGTTTAGCGAACAAAAAAAAAAAAAGGAAAAAGGAAAAAAAAGATGTATATGGTCCTCAAAATGTATTACCTTCTGTGTCTTTCCTTTTGTTCTCTACATCCACATTACAAAAAAAGGGAGCCTCCACCACTGATGACTATCTGAGAACCTAGCAGTGCCAGGGAAGAGAAGTGAGCAGTCAGCCAACGACAGCATCACCACCAACGTAATCAGACAAGGCATTAAGTAAACGCAACACAAGATATGCCACTCAAAAATTAGACTGTACAACCACCGCTAGTACTGAAGCTGAGAACATGATAATGGTTCCTGTAGCAGATACAAAGGATATTTTTGAAAGAATGTGAACATTTCAAGAATGAAAAGGAAAAGAAAACATGAATAAATTTTCTTCTTCAAGTCAGTTTATAAAAAGAAATGAAGACAATCTGTCCTGGAGCAAAATACAACACTAAAGAAAGGTTTCATGTGGGAACTCTCTTTGTATTATGAACTGCTGTGAGAGTGACAGCATAAGCGACTTCAAATTTTTGTGGCGTTTTGTTTTCTCATTTAGGAGCATCTCGGATTGACAAATAGAGGAGTGGCCTTCACTACGGAAGGTAGCAATGAATAGCTGGCTTTCCATTGAATTAGCAGTCACAGACCAATGATGGTGGTTTTGCCACTAGTGGAGTTGGGCTGCCTGTGGCAAGACTAATTCTAGTGCTCCATTTGTCCTGTCATACAGCTATCTGGGGAGACATGCATGAGTCCCAGATGGTATTATATTTCAATGTCTATTATCTGGTTTGCAGAGTGAATGGAGGAATCAAGCAAGTGCTCAAGGTAGTAACCAATGGCTGTATGTAGAAAATGGAAAATTCTGGGCCATTTCCATGGGTGAGTATGAGTGGAGATCCCTCTGTTTATTTCTGCAAAGCATCTGACTGATATAACAAAGAAGCAACACTCTTCTGCCCTCCCATCCTACTGAAATCTCTCTCTCTCTCTCTCTCTCTCTCTCTCTCTCTCTCTCTCTCTCTCTCTGCTTTACTAATGACACTGTGTTTCACTTTTGCTAGGTGTTATGACGAAAAGGTGTTTTTGGAAGACTGTAAAAGATCCTTGCGTCACTGGCTCAGCAACATCTTCCTTAACGTTCTTCCCCGTGAAGCCACGATTTCTGCTCAGCTAAATAGCTTATCGTTCTCATGTCATAGCTCTTCTTGTAATTTGTTTATTTGTGTTATGTCCTGAATTATATCATGTTTTAAAATTAATGTTTCGTCAACCACTTTTTAGCTCGTTTGGGACACAGTAGTCATATTGGTTTGGGATAGTGAGATCTTTATTTCGAGCCATGCCATGAAAAGCTTGGTGCTTTTTGTATGGAGAGAGCAACACTAAGTGAAGGACAGACTGGTCAGCAACATTTCCCATCAAGGCGTTGTGAGGGCATAGTTGTGAGTCTTTGTAATGACACAGGAGTTTAAGTCGTAAGAGGCTATGACAAGAAACGAAGTTAAAACATGATGATTTTGAGATAAAGACGATCTGTAAATTGACATAGATATGACGATTTATTCCTGTTTTATTGTTTTTACAGGAACTTTACTCATTCAGAATGTGAAATAATTTACTGGATTTTGAGAAGGGTACCTGGGCCAGAGGCAAACATCCCAAACCAGGCAGGTTTTCGAGTGGCGGATAAAGAGATGATCCCAGAAATGAGGGTTAGCTGCGATATGTCAGGCTTGCCAAGTCAAATAAGCAATCATGGACCAAACAGCAATATTCCTAGCCGGATGGGGCAGGATGACAGGCAACACTGTTATCTCCACCTGAATACCCCATATGTCCTATGACAGGAAAGGTATGCAATCAGAGCCACGCTATAACCTCCTAGCCCTGGAGAAAGACACCTAAGTGAACAAACCACCCCCTTGTGCTAAAAGGATAGGACTTTAAGTCTTACGCTGAGGGGGAGACCCCCAGTCATCAAAAACAGGTTTCGAGAATAAAATCAGGACAAACACGCATAACAATATGATTATGCGTCAGACTACACTATCGTCATGGCATCGTCCCTCTAAGCGATAACTGGGGAGGGGCATATCCAGGCCTTCAGTCTCAAAGGGACCAACACAAGTAACCGTGGTGTCTTTGTTAGCCTGAATGTCGTGGGAAGGCAGTGAAGAGCTACTAACCATACAAACCAGACACTTATTAGCCTCACAGTGGCTCGATAGAATACTGAAAGATAAAAGAGTAACCTCGAACTTCAGGTGTTTCTCCATAAAAAAAACGACATTGACGTCATTTGCATTCAGTAGACTCACTTGAGAGATCCTCAACGATTCCCCATGACAAGTTATGAAGTTTTTTCCGCCAAGACCGTGAAGACAGACACAAGGGAGGAATTAAAACTTCCACCCCTGCAGTGGAGCTGTGCAGATCAGGAAAGGAAGAACTGGAATAGCCTGCCATCAAGCTGCTGTTGCTCAGAAGAGACTTACTGATCACAGACTGATACAGCCCTCTTGTCTCAGCTCTGCGCGCCCCACAAAGCGAACTTACAATCATCCAGACACCTGCTGATTGGAGATTTCAACAGTCGTAGTCCAAGCTGGGGCTACAACAAAAAGGACTCGCGTGGTGAAGAACAAGAGTACTGAATGATGGAAAACAAACTCATTTTCATCAATCAGCCTGACGACAAACCCACCTGCTACACCAGAGCATGGAAGATCAGCTCAACACCAGACCTGGCAATAGCTACAAAAGGCATCCAACGACTCACCCACAGAACAGTCAGCACTCATGACAAAGCGACCATATGCCCATGATCATTACCATCTCTGCTATATGATGTACTGAGCACAGCTTGGAACCAAGCTGGAACTTTAAACGAGCTAACTGAACCATATTCACAGAACAGAAGACTTCCTCTACAAGAAAATCAACACATCCAACAGCCTCGACAACAACAACAACAACAACAACAAACAAAACAGTACTCTGGCTATGGCCAAGCAATCCATCCCAAGGGGAAAGTGAAGACATTGCAGGCCAGATTTGAGCGATATTCTAAAATAGCTTCATACAGAATTAAATTATGCCAAAGAGGATATGGAGCAGAGCTCCACTCTAGAGAACACACAGAGACACACCAGCAGTGAAAAGACTTTCAACTGCCATAAGAAGAAGAGATCAGGAAGAGCTGGACTGAGAAGACCAGCAATCTGAAAGTGGAGAAGGGCACGAGCAAATTGTATACCTTGATGAGAACCTAAATGAAGGCACTGGTGTGAGATACAGCAGAAGTGTCACTGAGGAAGATGGTAAACATTATGCTGGCAAGATCCTGGCATATTTCCACAAAGAAGGAAGTAAAACAACACTGTCTGATTCTCGAATGCAGGAAGTCTGCAAGGAGATTTAACGACAGCTGAAAACCCAGAAACCAAGCCATTCTTGGATGACAGCCTGCTCCATGGCAGAATTCAACAAAGCCATCAAGAAACTCAAGTGCAAGAAAACCCCAGGGAAAGATGGTATCCCAAAACACATTATTAAGAACCTTGGACCCACAGCCAGACAGAAACTCCTGATCATGAACACGGGTACATGGGGAAATTTCCAGACCAATGGAGAGAAGCAGTCATCATCCCCATCAGAAAGAAACACGAAGACAAAACCAAGAAATCCAGCTACCGACCCATCAGCCTCTCAGTTATCTAGGCAACAGATAGTAAACATAACGCCACTGAAACACAGGTCCTGGAAGAAAACCACCTGCTCAGCAACACACAGGTACTCTACCGGAAGAGCTGCCATACAGACGATCAGCTCGTGTATCTTGTCCAGGAGACAGAAAATGTCTTTGAAGAGAAAAAGAAGCTACTCACTTTCTTTGTGGACCTGACAGAAGCATTCGACAAAGTATATGGGGGCAGGACCGCACTTAATTAAATACCTCCATGTAACACATCATACTACATTTTCAACACACAACGCACATCAGGCACACTGTACCAGCTCAACAGCATAAATCAAGGTAATATATGTCATCATAAATGCACTTTAATGTATTCCATCATACTGGCTTAATTATGAAAATCAAGGTAATATATCACATTATCAATGCACAAAAGCAATACATCATATCAGCTCAACAGAGTGAATCAACAGAGGATAGCCCAGTGTTGGTCAAACAACTCCTCACCCTTTGTTGAAAACCTGCCTGTTCTTCTCTGAGACGTGCAGCAAGGGCTTTCTTTACTCTCGCAAGTATGTTTCTTATTCATCCTCCTTCTGCAGCAGTAGGAGAGTCTTTGCTTCAGAGGTGGTTTAATCAGGTGCCCTTTTCCCCATGTATCTGGCATGTTGTTCTTTTTTTTTCTCCAGACTTTGCGAGAATCGACGTCGAATTTCACTTGATACAGTGCTGACATAACACGCATCTTGTGGCCTTCTTGCAGGCTCTGCTTTGCCTGTCTTTAGCTTACTGGTGGGTTTGATTACCTCAGGCTTTGAGTCAAAGGATTGGTGTGGTAACATCTAAAAGCTGGCCTTTCGGGATTTTCTTAAGGTGTTCAGCTGAATCAGCTTCAGCTGAATTTGAAACTGATGTCACATATACACACACCAATGCAAAATGTTGTCGTATATTTCATCTTCATGGTGAGCCTGCTCACAACTGGATGCAAATGCGAATATTTATTCAGATTAAGGCCATGGCCCACACTGAAGGTGTGGTATCTGCATATACATGATATCAATTACTGAAATGAAGGAAAAAGACACAAGAAAGCAAGTACATATGCATCATACAATGTTATTAGGAATATACAGTACGTAACCTCTTTTGTGCTTGATAAATGTACATAGCAAGGGTAAAGAGAATGTCTTCATTTCTTGATGCCAGGAGTAAATTAACTCTGAAAATACAAGGGTCAGAATAAAACTTTGGCTTTATGAATTTTATCCTGAGGTCATGAAAAGCAGGACAGCAAAACAGGAAATGAATTTCATCTTCCTTGGCCAGGTTACATAGACGGCACGTCAGTTCATTATCACTCACAGCACTGTATCTGAAGCGGTGACAAGCTATATCAGAAACACCAAATCTAAACTTACATAGCACACTCTTAATATATCTGTTCATATCCATTTTAATGTATGGCTCCATCACATCGGTTGTTTTAAAGAGTCTGTACTGCGCAAATCTGTCACTGCTATAAATATGATCATGCCAGTCCTGCCATCTGCAGTCATAATTCTTTGTTTAAACATTTCAAGAACCCTACAATATTTTCAACGCCCTGGTTATCCCAAACATAAGCAAAGCCATATGAATTTAAACAGTGACGAACATTGGTAGCCCATGTCTTCTTGCCATTACAGTCCAAATTTCTCAATATCTTATAAGCTTTAAAAGGTATTTTAATTTCGTCCATTCTTTGTTATTTTCAGCCAGTATTTAATGCATTTCAAAAACGAATTAACATAAATCGGATATCTTCCCAAATCACCATATACTAAATCATTCGGTGTTCGATTATCTACATTCAGAAATTTTTTTCATAGCATACAAATGCACATTTTCAATAACAACGCTTTTCTCAAGTGCCCAAATTTCTGCTCCATATTGTAAGATTGGCTGCACCTGAGAGTCAAACAGCTTTGAGAAAACTGTAAAAGCGCTACAATTCAGTTTATATATAAATGTGAAGTATAACTGTAACTGCTCTCTTTGCTCTGTTTGCAACATCCTGGCATCCAAAAGTGAAACTTAATCTGGTTGTGAAATAGAATCCTAAATACTTATATGCATTGACTACAGCAATTTCTCAATATCTTATATTTGTGACTGACCGTCACAAATCCATATCTCATTTCGTGCCCACCTTTACGAAAGACAATGATATTTGTCTTATTCATATTTACTTTTGATTCTAATCTGGTTGCGGCAGAATACAAGCTATTCAGCTGTCTTTGAAGTCCAACGACCGTTGTAGACAATAAGACTATGTCGTCGGCAAAAAGCAACACAAATAACTCCAAAAAGTCAAAGGTTACACCATACTTTCCATTTTGAATAATTTCCAAAGCTAATTAATTTATGAACAAGAAAACAAAACTGGACTACAGACGTCCCCCTTGCTTAACTCCTCTGGTACACATGACAAAATCTGATAAATTTGCTCCGGATCTGATCTTAGCCTTCACCTCACCAATACATACTCTTTACACAACGATACAGTTTACCCTTAATTTCCATTTTTTAATAGAATAGGCCATATAGTTTTCCGTGAAACTGAATCAAAAGCTTTTTCAAAATCCACAAAACAAACATATAACTTCTGATTATTTGCAAATTTTTTTTTGAACTGCGGCTAACAGGCTAAATATATGATCAACCCGTGGAATAATCTTTCTTGAATCCTGCTTGGTGTTCTCCTGTTACATTATTCTGAGATTTCCATTCATGTAATCGCTTATTAACAACGGAACTATAAAGTTTACTGCCTATATTGCATAAAGAAATACCTCTATAATTGTTTACATCATTTGCTTTCACCCTTTCTAAACAAGGGCAATATTATGGACTCTTTCCAATCCTCGGGGGATAAAGCCATGTCAAACAGAAAGTTAAACATTTACATAAAAAAGTTTAACTACTCACTCACCAGAATTCTTTCCAAAAACTCTCCAATATTATGCTTTTACCCCAGGTTCCAGCACTGTTCCCACCATTTTTCAGTTCTTCTCTGAGGGAAATTGGTCGAGTATCATAACGTATTTTCTTCCAATGTATGCCTCATGCTGAGCTTTCTAGTCACAACTGGAAGTCTATCATCCAGTATTCTCTTGCACACTGTATTTTCTAACAGTTGTTTTACTCTTGCTCATCTTTTTCAGTCATTTTGGTATTTGTAAATGCAGTCTTACAGCTGTGCTGTCGGCTTCTTTCTTTCTTGAGATCTTTATGTATAGTATTCCAGTATAATTGCTGATTCTCAACTGAAGAAATAAGATCATCAGAGAAAAAATCATTGTATTCTTTCTCTTTTCTTTTATTTAAAATTTTTGTACTCAACCCTTCTTTGCTATACAGCTGTCTCTGCTTCTGTTCTATCATCTGTATATGTGTATTCTACCCATTGTTTACAAAAAAATCATTCAAAAAATTTACGTAGTTCAAATTCGTTTTTTTGGTGCTTTTTTGTACGCCCTTAGCCTTTTAGCATGCACTTTTCACAGAGCAGCTGCATCATGTTTTCAAAAACCAACTCTTTTCGATTTCATTTTGTTTACCCTGTGTATTTTCCTCACCAACTTTCAATGCTTGTTCGTTTTTCTTTCAGCAGTTGTTTAAATAAAGACAACGCTTTGGTTGACGCCTTTACAAATAAGGTTTTCAGCAGCTTTCAGTGTTTCTATAAACCCCTGGTGAATTCATGAGATACGTAAACTGTTGACCATATTCTGAATTCCAGCAGTACTGTACAATGAACTCACTATTCTGTAGACTAGAAGCAAAATTGTTATGTATTTGATCAGTCTGCATTCCAATACACAACACTAGTGGTAAGTGATCAGAATCATATCTTTCAATCACACATTAAGCGTAATCCTTTTATACAATAATTCGAAAAGTTGAACAGATGCTAAAAAGTATTCATTTACACTGCTCCCTACATCAGAGATGTACGTGAAACGGCCTTCAAGGTCGATATTACATACACCATTCGAATTGTCAATCCCAATACGTGCACAGTGCACATGCAAAGTAATTTCTTCCCATACAAATTTTAATACTTTGTCTTGAAACATCTTTTATGTTTACTGTTAACCTCCTTCACATAATTCATGTATAGATCACTTTCGCATACATATTCTGGAGAACACATTGGAAGTTCTTGCGTTCATGTCTCCACAAAATAGTAAATTCCACATCATCAAAAAGACATTAAATTATTGACAACACATTTTTCCAACAATTCAATACCATTATCTAAACCACACATGGTGTAAAAAGGTGCATTTTCCGGAGGGACATACGCACATACGAGCAAAACATTATTACTAAAACCGAAAAAAAAGTCTTTATCAAACATAAATAACATTGCATACTGAAGGTCACAATTCACTTGTTTAATATATGTCAGAAGACTTTTCCGTACCATACAACCAATCCTCCCTGAACACCGACCCTGTTTCGTAAGTCTTACTGTCGGTTTTACAAACAATTTATGTTTCCGGAAAAATGTTCAACTCGAACGATTCAGCAAAGGTTTCAACCAAACATGCAAAATCAAAAGAAGAAATAAACTTAATAAAATCTCTGTCACGTAATTTACGAAGTAATCCAGAAACATTCCAGTGGAGAAATGACACATTATTTACGAGTTTATGTACATTTTGACCTGGACAATTTTTCTTACTTTTATCATTATATGAGCGAGTATCCTTATGAAGACGACAAATATTTTCAGTTTTTTTGTATTTATTTACAGAGGAGGCCAAAGGTGTGGACGTGTAATCCACGCAGCCAACACTATTCTGAGTGTCATATCCATGACTAGTCACACAGTCATCACCATGTCCGTAAGTTTCATTTTCTGTAACACTTGCACACCCTACTGTGCACATACAACACTTTCATTTATTTCCTCAGTATGAATACATTCACCACTACAGTCTCCTTGGCCCTTGCTCACAACTGGAGAGAGAGAGAGAGAGAGAGAGAGAGAGAGAGAGAGAGAGGAGAGAGAGAGAGGGCACACACACACACACACACACACACACACACATCTGTTAGCTGCACACACACACACACACACATATATATATATATATTATATATATATATATATATACTACTATATATATCAAGAATAGTACTATATATATCAAGAATTATACAATTATATATATATATATATATATATATATATATATATATTTTTTTTTTTTTTTTAAGTTTAAAATATGATTAAAAAGGAGATTAAAAAAACACCAACAAACTTGTTTCAAGCTCTCTGCTCTCTTCAGGTGTTTTTATTTGGGCACGCTACCGGTGTTATAAATTTATTGTGTGTGTGTGTAAGCGTGGAGTTCTGCATGTTGTTTCACGTGGCCTGTATCTATCTTTTTACAATTTTGAGTTTTTTTTTGGGGGGTGCGTTCAGGGAGGGTGTGTTAAGGAATGGTGTGTTTACAAGAATTTCCCATTTGTGCCTGCAATTGTTTTATGATATCAACTTTTTGAATTCAGAGTTACTAGATGAGGTTTGCATAATATCAGCCACTTTTCTGTAGAACATAGGTTGCATTTTTAAGAGATATTATTGTATGTGTGCTGCTCTTTTTTATAATTTTCCATGATATATTGTAGTCTATTTTTTATCTTTAAGTTTCCAAATGTGTTTACTTAGTTCTGTTTGGTTTTTATATTTTTCATTTTTGAAGGACTGTTTATGGTTTGCATATCTAGTTTTAAAATGGTTTGCAGTAATAATCCCCTATGTATTTTCTTTGTCACTATCAGTTGTTACTGTGTGGCTTGGTATACAATATTATTGTAAAGGCATTTATTATTCAGGGGGCATTGATCTTTTTTTTAGTGCAGTTACAAGATGTCCTTTTTGTTACCCTTTTTGGCTGTGTTGCCTTTAGTTTTGTTAGATGAGTCAATTATGTTTTTGAGGTTGGGCATACATGAATATGATAGCTTGATGGTGTTTTTAGTGAATATTTTAGATAGTACATGTTCTTTTGGAAATGATTTATAAGAATTTTAAAGAATTATTTTCCTACATTAGTCTTTATTCTTCCATCATATGGGGGGTTATACCATATGATCTTCCTTTTTCTGTTTTTCTTATTACTGTTCATGTTATTATCTGGGTTGTATTGTAGTTTGTAGTTGTAGCCACTTTTATTCAGTGCCTCTTGGTATTCAACTGCTGCACTGTTGAATACTTTCTCGTTGCATGACAGGTTAGATAGTCTTTTGTGTTTATGCCATTGCGTATGGTTTTTAGGATAGAAGGTGGAATGGTTACTTTTGATGTTCTACGTAGATGGGTATATCGTTAGTTTTTTTATATGGTGGTTGTATACATGGTCATTAAGGTCTAATGTTATGTCTAGGTAGTTTACTACCTTCTTGTTGCTTCTACTGTGATTTTTAAGTTATGGCTTTGGACAGATTTTACAAAGTTCGTTTTTTCTTATTTTCAATGGTTTTTTGGTTTATTGTTTTAGCGCGGCAAGGCCGTCGTCTCTGTACAAGCCAACCTGTTTACCAAGTGTTTTTCTGTATATTGAATAACATGAATAGTCCGACCAGTTTCACACATGTTTTCGGCACCATCATATGAACCCATTGTGACATCAAATGTGGAATTATTGCTGTTTTTTTTGTCCAAGTATCATTACTGCTGTGGAGTAACGGCAGCCTATCTTCATTCATTCTGGTCAGTTTCAGCCAATACTTAATACATTTCATGTATGAATTGAGGTAAATTGGATATCTGCCTAGTTCACCATAAACAAGATCATTTGGCGTTCGACTATCGACATAAGAAAGCGTTTCAATGCAAACAAATGTACTTTTTCTATTTCTGTCGTTTTTTTCAAAAGCCCATATTTCCGCACCATACTGTACCATTGGCTGAATCTGAGAGTCAAATAGTTTACTAAAGACACTGAAAGCATTGCAATCTAATTTATATAAGATATGTAGCAAGAAATAACCGCTTTCTTCCCTTTATTAGCTATACTTTGGCACGCAAAAACTAAAACTGAGTCTTGTTGAGAAATAGATTAT
>JADBJO010028148.1:0-20462 GCA_016801955.1 Conus betulinus
TAACAGAACAAATCTTCAACTGTTGAGGGACTTGCCCACTGTTTTTGAATACAAAAAGGACGTCAGTTTTGTTATGTGCATCCATTGCCTAAAATGGCTTTCATGGTGTGTGGTTGTGCTGTGGTGAGTGTGTGTGTGTGTGTGTGTATGGGTATGTTGTTGTGATACATTGCTTCTGATTGCTCATCTATAAGTGCTAATTCTGAACGCGTTAAAAACAGAACCCCTGAACATCATAAAAATAACAATGCCACTCCCCTATCAGAATGTCTGTAACTATCTGTGGACATGAACCCCACGCTGCCAACGTTTTTCTCTCTCTTTGAAAATTTGCGTTGTCAGATTTCCCTGCGCACAGCAGTTGCAGCTCTACTCTGAAGGGAAATTTTGGGCATCAGTTAGGAAAAAACCTGCACGAAACTTGTGTGCGGGGTTAACTGAGCTGTGCAGAGAAATCCTGCATGCTGAACTGAAGGCACACCACCGGCAATCCGGCTCGATCCAGCCCCATTGGTAAAGTCCCCCAGTCCCCCCACATGTGCAAGTCCCAGTCTTATCCCAATGCAGTGGCAGTCCCCTCCATGTTGTATTTTCACGTTCTGTCCCATATGACATTTGGCAGCACAAGGAATTGCGGGTAAGAGGTGTGGAGCACCCAGCTGGCATGGTGCCACTGACCCGGCAATCAGGCCCATGTGTTGTCAGCCCACACAGACGATCAGGGACACCGTGCCAGACTCAGCAGGCACTTCCTTACCAGGGTCAAAAACCAGATCAGAATCACTGCTCTCCACACTTATGAAACATCTTTGTGAATGACTAATTCAGAAATATTATGATTATCGAGAAAATGAGTAAACTCTTCTGCTCTCAGGGTCAAATCCAGAAAGACAGAGAAAAAGGAACGTATTCAGGCAAAGCATATCAAATTTCATGGGCCATGCCTCACAATCTTACATACGAACACACAGAGGCACAGACACCACACATCCATATATACACATCACCACTTTCATTTCTGTTTGCTCACCCTGCTTGTTCAACAGCTCTCTTTGTTCTCTGTGGTGAACCACTGCCGACGGCTGTACTCATGATATGGAAGTCTTACACACTGCAACAAGTTCAAAAGGCTGTACTCAATGATGTGTAAAGTTTACACACTGCAACAAGTCCCAGGCTGTACTTCAATGATGTGGAAGTTTTACACACTGCAACCAAGTCAAGGCTGTCACTCCATATGATGTGGAAAGTTCCCACACTGCCAAACAAGTCAAGGCTGTAACTCAATGGATGTGGAAGTTCACACCACTGCACACAAGTCAAGGCTGCTTACTCTCAATGACTGTGGAAGTTTCACACAAACTGCAACCAGTCAAGGCTGTACTCAATGATGTGGAAGTTCACACCCTGCACAACAAAGTCAAGGCTGTACTCAATGATGTGGGAAAGTTTCACACACTGCAACAAGTCAAGGCTGTACTCAATGATAATGGAAATCCACACACTGCAACAATCAAGGCTGTACTCAATGATGTGGAAGTCTACACACTGCAACAAGTCAAGGCTGTACTCAATGATATGGAAGTTCACAACACTGCAACAAGTCAAGGCTGTACTCAATGATATGGAAGTCCACACCTGCAACAAGTCAAGGCTGTTACTCAATGATGTGGAAGTCTACACACTGCAACAAGTCAAGGCTGTACTCAATGATATGGAAGTCCTCACACTGGGACAAGTGAAGGCTATGGTCATTCAAACCTGTCTGGTACAACAGTGTGCAGTGCCACAACTATTCTGCCTGAGCCCTGACAACATCTGGGACACCAGGGTAAATAGTATCACAGCCCAGCGGTTCACATAAGGCTGTTCGCAAGGCCCTGATCTCAAGAGGAAACAAAATGCCAACCTTATAGAAAATCAACTAGCAAAACAAGCCATCTGCAAAAATACTGACATTGATTTTGTAGCAGAGATTTGAGCTGCTGCACTGCTGACTAATTTAGGAGGTTAACACTAAGCCATGAGCCCATTTTTTATTCCTTGCAGATTCTTTGTGCTGTGGCTTACTGTTTCTGGAGAAATGAACTACAAAAAAATCAAGATTGTTATATCAAATGAGTGTGAGTGTGTGTGTCGTGTGTGTGTGTGTGTGTGGTGTGTGTGTGTGTGTGTGTGTCTGTGTGTGCGCGCGCACATCGTGCATGTTGTGATGCGCCACTCGTGCATGTGTGCATATATGCAGTTACTGTTATTGCATTTCAATACAAAATATCAATGATAGCTTATTATACTGGGGGCTACTTTGTGCTCTTTTTGGCTTTCTTCTCATTGTCTTTCTGGCCCTTTCTAAGGCCGGCCACTGATATGCCGAACCGAACAGTCCTAGTCTAAAAGAGCAAGAACCAGTGATCTTATCAAGAATTCACTTACCCTTGTCATTGGAAACCATCAGTTATTGTTGAAAGAGTCAGTCTAGTAGTGGCACCTCTAAATGTATCTTTAGCCTGAAACACACACCACAAACACAAAATACATGATTTAAAAAAATTCAATTAAAAAAAAAAGGAATCAATCAAGATTCCATGGCACATTAATCAATGGAATCTAAAGAAAGTTTTTCTCCCCCTCCCCCTAGTTCCCTCCTCCCTCGTCCCCTTGAAGCACAACCCAAAACAAATTCGATACCAACGGTTGAACTGTTTCCTGGAAATGCACGGTGGCATTGCTTGTCAGGGAAGTTCATTTGTGCCAGCTTGATGATTAAACCTTCCCTCTTTCTTCTTCTTCTCTGTGTATGCAGTTGATACTCCCCCTATAATGGACCGTTTTTTTATCCCACCACATTAAGGCAGCCATACTTCCCCATCCTTCAGGGAAGATGATTAAAAACAGTACTGTTATTTGTCATTGTTGGCACTGGTAGGCTGTCTCGCTGACTGCTGCGTCGCTGAATCATAACACGCATTAGTAAAGATCACTACTCACACAGCACCAACGCTGTGCCTCCTCTGGAAGGCTTGCTTCATGTGATACCAGGAGTGTAACAGGACAAGTGTGTGTGGTACTGCATGGCATGCAGCCACAAATGAAGCAGAGACGTCCATGCCCCAGGACTGGGCCAATTGGAATGTATGATGCACGTAACGCTTGGCACAAGTAACGCTACAATCGTCACAAATTTCTGATCGTTGAGCGAGTGATGAAAAAAAAAAAAAAAAAAAAGCAATTACCATCTGAAAGAGTGATCCACTAAACTTGGAATTGTATGGGAACATTCTTGAGCCATTTGCATCTTAAAAAAAAAAAAAAAAAAAAAAAAAATTTTGTCACTTGACAAAACCTCTGCACTGAATCCAACAAAAGTTTCGAAATGCAGTGTTTGACAGTTTCTGATATTCTCACGCAAACTTTGAAATGTTTATATGTCACAATCAATGTTTGACATTCTGATATTCTCATGCAAACTTTGAAGTGTTATATATGTCACATCAATGTTTGAAACACTACCTTTTCTCCAGCAACATCTGGAAGTGTTTGTGCTTTTCCCAGCAATTTTTGAAAATGTTTCACACTTTTCCTGTAATGTGTTGAGATGTTACCTTTCTGCGGCAGTGTTACATACTCCAGCAATGTTTGGCAGTGTTTTACATTTCTTCAGCAATGTTTTTGGCAGTGTTTACATTTTTTCTCCAGCATGTTTCTCATCATTACATTTCTTTGGCAATTTTTGGCAGGTCACATTTTTCCCAGCAATGTTTGGCAGTGTTACATTTCTTCAGCAATGTTTTGGCAGTGCTACATTTCTCCAGCAATGTTTTTGCAGTGTTACATTCTCTTCAGCAATGTTTGGCAGTGTTACATTTCTTCAGCAATGTTTGGCAGTGGTTACATCTCTCCGCAATGTTTTGGCAGTGTTTACATCTCTCCCGCAATGTTTTTGGCAGTGTTACATCTCTCCAGCAATGTTTGGCAGTGTTAACATCTCTCCAGCAATGTTTGGCAGTGTTACATTTCTCCAACATGTTTGGAGGTGTTACATTTTCTCCAGCATGTTTGGAGGTGTGTTACATCTCTCCAGCAATGTTTGGCAGTGTTACATTTTCTTCAGCAATGTTTGGCAGTGTTTCATTTGTTCAGCAATGTTTTGCAGTGTTACCTTTCTTCAGCAATGTTTGGCAGTGTTACATTTTCTCCAGCAATGTTTTGGTAGTGTTACATTTCTCCAACATGTTTGGAGGTGTTACATTTCTCCAGCAATGTTCATTTTCAGCAAGTGTGTACATTTCTCCAGCAATGCTTGGCAGTGTTACTTTCTCCAAGTGATGTCTGGCAGTGTTATAACTTCTTCAAGTGATGTTTTGGTAGTGTTACTCTTTCTCCGGCAATGTATGGTAGTGTAACATTTCTCCAGCAATGTTTTTTGGAGGTGTTATATTTTCCTCCAGCAATGTTCCATAGTGTTACATTTCTCCAGTAATGTTTTGGCAGTGTTTATATTTCTCCCAGCAATGTTTGGCAGTGTTACTCTCTCCAGCATGTTTTTTGGCATTGTGTTACATATCTCCAGCAATGGTTTGGCAGTGTTACATCTCTCCAGCAATGTTTTTGGCAGTGTTACATTTCTCCAGCAATATTTGGCAGTGTTACATTTCTCCAGCAATGTTTGGCAGTGTTTACATTTCTCAGCCAACACTGAGGCTTTCACAGTGGACAGCAATGTGATAGTGATACCAACAGACAGACAGACAACCCCAGAGATGCAGTTACGACAGACAGACAGAGAGAGACAGATACAGCCAACCCTCCACATGCTGTTTCCCGTCAATGACGGACATTATGGAAAGAGCAAGCTGAGTGGCTGAACTCACAGGGCCTTGTAGTTCGTACCTTGTAGTTGGACTGGGTGCCACCTCCCCCGCTGATATTTTCACATGGGCACACGTTTTTGTTATTCTGCACACGAAACCTGAACAATTAACATGTACACACACACACACCACACACACACACACCAAACAAACACGCACACAAACAATTTTTTGAAGATCAGTCTCTACAGAAAATGTGTATGCATGCTCAGGCACATCACACACACACACACACACACACACATACACACAAAGCATGCACGCACAAATGCATGCGCAAATGCACCTACGCACGCATGCACACACACACAACACACACACACCACAAAAACACGCATGCATGCACATTTTTTGAAGATCAGTCTCTACAAAAATGTGTATGCATGTTCAGGCACATCACAAACACACACACACCACACACACACCACACACACACACACACACACACATGGGAGTAACGTACACCAACTGAAACACAGAAATGTATGGCAGCGTAGTAGCAAAGCTATGCATTCCTGAAGACTGATAATAGCCAGACTTACAATTCCTTTTCAATAGGAGGCGTTGCAGGACAGCTCTGGCCCACCAGAAGATTGTATGCAAAGTCCTCCACCCTTTCAGCCAGAGAGTAGTGTCCCCTTGGTTCTCCTCAGCTTTACTTGGGTCGAGCATCTTGCACAACAGATCTCTCGTAGCGTCTACCACTTCAGCTGCAATCTGTTCACAGTTCAGATTTTTGTCTTCAATCTGTTCATCCTAAATACAAAAATACAAGTCATTTCCCACAAACCAAATCGCTGCCAGATTATAAAAGGTAATATTTACTATTAAAGATTATCATTATGTTTTACTTCTTGAGGCAGATAGTTGTAAAATATAAGAAGATTAACAAGTACACAAAGACATATCCCTAAACAAAAGGACAGTTTTCTCCCATTGTTTAATGAAAATATTAAGATTATCATTAAGTTTTACTTCTTGAGCAGATATAGTTGTAAAAATATAAGAAGATAACAAGTACACAAAGACATATCCCTAAACAAAGGGACGTTCTCCCACTGTTAATGAATGTTAAGAGGGAAAACTCCAAAACCAAAACATTGGGTGATGAGCTCTCAGACAGTAGTAATACATTCTTACTGTACATTTGAGGCAGCAACCCCGGTATCTGTTTGTACTAGCAGAACAGGAAGACATACATGTATTACACTTACTCTCTTCTTTTGTTTCCCTCCTTATTGATGACATTGACCATGTCTTCAATCAGGTTCACTTCATTCTTGGTCAGAGGCTCCTGTGCCCGGACATCAAGATCTTGCAGTGTCCTGCCGGATCATTACAGCTTTATGTTATCACTTCATCATCTGCATTTTTCCTGTCTTTCTTTCCCTTCGTATCTCTTGCTCCACCGCCCACTTCTCCTCTCCACTCCCTTCCTCCCATACACTTCTGTGCCGGAATTAGCTCCCCCTTCTCCCATTTCCCCATTCTTTCCCCTCATCTGCCACACAGTGTGAAAGCGTCCATCTTCCCATCAGTGAACCCAACAAGAGTCCTGCTACATCGTGGGGTGTTCCTCCTCTGCTGAGAAGACTCCCAAACTTTCTGGAATTGCAGACATCATCAATGTAGAAGAAACAGTCCTGACTTAAATGTCATGACATACTGAACAAGACAGCGAAGCAGTCATGACACACTGAACATAACAGCAAAGAATAACTAAAGACAGACAAACAAAATTTTACCCTATAGAATACCAAGCACACAAGCTGGACAACAAAACAGTTTGCCAATGAAACATGAAACATTTCCAGAAAACAGCCACAACATTATGTAATGAAACTGCAGGAAGACAACATTAAGACGGAGAACAAGAAGAGAGTGTAGATGTATGAGGTTAATCATTTGTTTCGGTGCTGTCACAGTAACAGACTGACAAGGAAACCTACTGGAGGAGGTTCTCATTGGTGATTGGTCGAAGTCGTTGCCTGGTGATTATTCTGAAGACTTCAACTTCACTGTCCTTGACAATACGTACTGTGGGATTTGTTGTAGACTTCACTCACTCTGCAAAACAAACGACAAGTAATTTCAGCTGTACTTAAATCATTCAGGATGAAAACAATGGGTAAATCAGAAAATTACATTTTCAACAATCTGCAGTTGATTGTAACTTATTACACATTCTATCTTGCTTGCTTCGTGCAATGAAAGATTGTTTTATCGTTTTAGTACTGATGTGCCAGTTTTCTGTCAGTTATTGGTACACACATGTACTACAAGAACAACAATGACAACAAAAAACTGGGAAAAAATGCTGAAATTCTGTGTTTATTTAAATAGGAATTTTATGACTGAAAGTAGTTTTTACAGTTGTTAAATGCAAGGTTAATAATACAGTGGCTATTGCTTGAGGGTAACCCTCCTCTGAATAATGAGAATTAGAGATAGTATTCAACCCAGGAACAGAATTTGCACTGTGTTCATGATGGTGTGGGAGTTCATTAGTCAAACATGTTTGGTGATGAGGAAAAAGAAAAACAGACGACGGCTGGTTAATTGTTTTGTGAATCAAACCATAAATAATTCTGAATGAAACCTTTGTGCATATTTACTCTGATTGTGTTGGCTTAGGGCTGGGGAATACATCATTTGTATGATTAGCTACAGAAAAAATCATTTGTATGATTACTAGGTCTAGATTAGTGACAGCGATCAGTTCAATCCTGTGACTGTTTTTAGTTTTGTGTCCTGTGTTTAAACGTATCATTGACAGTTCGAATAATTGAAACAGAAGCTTAACATGTACATGGTTGATAAAACACACACACACACAAAAATGTGTATAAGTATGGAGTCAATTCTGTTTTTCAAAGTCATAACTTGTGTCAAAAAGCATATTTCGAATGTAGAAAGAAGTGGCACTGTCTCACAAAGTTACTATTATGACGAGTTTTTATGGTCATCTTGAGCCATTAGAATACTGGAACATTGGCATGAATATGTTGCAATCTAGGTGCCCTGTGTAAGACAATGGCACAAATTTTTCACATCAAATGAGTGTGAGAAGTCTCTGAAGGCAAATGGCATTGTGCATATCAAGACAGCACCTTACCATCCTGCTGGCTATGAACTAGCAGAAAGAGCTGTCCCATCTGTCAACAAGTTATTTTGAAAGCTTTACGCTTTAAGATGTGATATTCAAGAATAATGGATATTGCAGCAGTGGCCACCACTTTAAAAGTAGTTTGAATCAACTTTAATACCTTGAAAAGTGCTATTGCTGTCGCTTCTGTGACTGTAAGACTGACAGACAGTGGTAGGAGACTGATCAGCCTGACTGTGAACAATTAAACATCAGCCCAACTGCTGAGTTCATAATGATAGTGTAAACTGTGCAGGTGCATCTTCATTTGCTGGAAATTTCAATGGCAGTATATGAGACCACCAAAACACAGAGAGTCGGAATCTATATTACATTAACCATCACAACACATAAAGAGACACCCAAAAGCAAACAACAGCGACAGCTAAAAGTTTTTATTCAAAATTTGGTGTGATCTAGTGATTTAAACAATCAGAAGCAAACAACAAAAAACTGTGGTTCAAAAGTTCAAGTTCATGTCATGTTCTAAACATTAGTATTACAAGAACATTTTGTTTAAAAAAAAACACGTGATAGTTTGAGTTGTTCACTATGGCAAAAGAGCCCATCCACAACTATTCAGTTTCAGATAATGTGAAAGAAACATCCCAATGCAAATAATTGTCTTTATTTAGAGAAGTAACTACACTTGTCAGACCACTTACTTCGCACCATTGGTAGGATCATGGATGTCCACATAGAACTGGTTTGGGGTACAGGGTACTGGCTGATCCTGTTGCTGACCATTAACGTCACAGTAATGTACTGGATAACCTGAAAAAGTCATCATTCACAGCATGCACAGGGAGCGACAACTGTGACTGACCCATAGCATCCATCACCTGAATCGGTAAGAAGCACAAGTTAGAACAGATGAGTACTACAACTTACTGGAGAGAAATCTGATAGTCATGTCCTTTCCTGTCCCTGAGTGTCTGTTTGGGTTCTTTTTTTTCCTTGTTTCTGTCACAGTTCGGAGATCTATTACTTTATTTCCATTTGTTGTTTTCTTTTAGTAGGGTTTTTTTTTAGTTTTTTGAGATCAATCTCCTTTGGAGAACATTTCTTTAAAAATTAATGAGTACTGCAAGAAACAAGACACAGTACAGCAACTAGGCAGGAAGTCATGTCCAAAGGACAGTACTGCAATACTCAGAGAGAGACGAGAGAGAGAGAGAGAGCAGAGAGAGAGTAGAGAGAGAGTGAAGGAAAGTGATAATTTACATTTGGCAAGTATTAAAATAACAAAAGAAAAAGTAAGTGAATGCAAGTCAGAAAATGAACGAGAACCGCCATCATAAATACTGAAAGCAACAATAAAATAACCGCAAGGAGGAAGCCGTAAGAGTAAGAAAAATTGGTGTAGCAAGAAAAATAACATAGAGAACACAAAAAAAGAAAGGAAACAACAGAAAAAGAAAAGAATGAAAGTAAAAACAGGGAAAGAAAAACAACCAGAACAAGAACACTCACACACACATACACATATACCCACACACTTACACATATACGATGAACGCACACATGCACACACACTTACACCACCTACACACCATTATGCACATGCACAAAACACACACCACACACACCACACACACACACACACACACACACACACACACACACACACACACCCTCACACACAACAAACGCCTTACACTACCCTACCCTCATTCCTTCCTCTCAACCATATCCACACTTCAAAACACCACACAGGGGAAAGGAAGGCACTGACCTGTCAGAGCGCTGTGGTAAACATTCCAGGACCCCCCCTCCTGTCCCTCATAATGGTCCTCCCTCCAGGCCAGGGAAAACGGTGATGCCGGTGTCCACAACTGGCTTTCACCATCATCCGGGTTTTCTGTAGCCCACAGTCAACGTCCGTAGTTGTTCCCTTGCACCCTCTGCACGCCGATCCTGATAGTCTTGTCGCTCGCCCCCGACGATCACCATGCTGAAAGAGACAGCACATGTGTTCAGAAATGATGTTGTTTTGAATGTACGTGGTGGAACCCTTCAATGATTACTCTGGGGTGTTGTGGCAGAATCACAAAACCCGCTTTAAGAGTTGCTCTCTTCTCTCTCTCTCTCTCTCTCTCTCACACACACACACACACACACCCACACACATGCACATGATAATAGTGTTCACACATTACCCTAAAAGACAGAAAGTAAATATTTCAATGGGTGGTATTGAACACAGCTTTGTACACACAAATCTCGCTAAAAGTAAACCACCTAGATCCGACTGAATGCAAAGAAAGAGGCTGTACAAAAACCTCTCAAATTCTTACTTAAAGAAAACCCCTTGGTTCTATCTGAATGCAAGAAAGAGGCCTACCAACAACCCTGTAAAATTCACAGAAAGTGCACACAGCAGATTTTGCAAATTGTTGTGCCAACTGACAGAGAAAGAAACCAACAGAATGGAAATCTAATTGGAGGGGCTGAAATGACCATGCAATGAAAGCCACTTTGAGGTGAAGAACTGCATGAAATACCAGAATTGTAGCAAAAAAATGACCGGAACCATTCAATTACAATTCACAACTAATATCTAATACCTACACACATCCAAATATTCATTATATGCAAACGGGGCCTTGGGATCAGACTTGCACTACTCCAAGTGTATTGTGTCATGTTCTTTTCATATCAAATTTCCTGATCTGTAATCTCTCACAGCTTTCACTGGTGAAGGAGAGTCGGCATGGTATAGTACCATCCACTTTCCCACTTATTTTGTCTGTTTCTCGCTTTTTTGTTGTCCCATACTCTGCACCACTTTAACAGCACTGCACACACTCTCCCCTCATTCCACTCCCCCATCCACAGACACAGCCTGGCTTGGTCCCTCTATGCACCCCGGTACCAACAATCGTGTGGTCCTCTTCAAGTCGTCAAGAGGCCAGCCCAGCCCAGAGGATAACACTGCACTGCTGCTGAGTCACTTTGATGATGTGTTCAGCATTGCCTGTTCTGATCAAACACACACTTGAAACCACCTACTATGCCCCCTACAGATGCCAATATTTGGTTTAGTCAAGAGCCTCATGACTCGTCTCGTTACCTCTGGGGGAGCACTAACAGTCCAACAACAGTCTCCATGATTTTGCTGATGCCAATTACCCCCAGTAGAACCAAACTGTGGGCATATATATGGGGAGGTAATCGAGAACTGAGGTCATCATGACAGCAGGGCATGAAGGGCCACAGACTTTGAGGCTTTCTCTTTCTTATGCTAAGCGATGAGGATAAGGATAATGAAAGATGATGCTGCACACGTCTAAGTACTGCTATGAAGAACTGCACCCTTTAAAGCTTACTTCAATAATATATCCCACCACCGTTAACCAGAACCCCCCAGAGATACAGATACCTGCAGTGCTAGTCAGAAAATTTGAGCCACTCTCTCTGAGACACATCCACTGACAGGTTGAAACTTACAGTGTGGTCCCAGTCTTTTCCCAGCTAAGCCCACAGCAAAGCTTAGTTCTTAGTACAAGCTAGGTGGGGCAGAAAATCCTACAAATGGCTCTGATGGGAATTGAACCTGTGATCTTCCCAGCCAGGAGTCTGCGACACTAACCACTTTACCCACAGCAGCTGTTTCGTGTGTATGTGGTTGTGTGTGCGTTGTGTGTGTGTGTGTGTGTGTGTGTGTGTTGTGTGTGTGTGTGTGTGCATGCACAGATGCAACTGCTCAAGAACCAAGTAAAGGTAAATAAAAAACACAGACAAACCAGCTGCTGTGGTAAACACATGCACGCACGCTTTCTCCTCTCTCTTTCTCTCTCTCCTCTCACACACACACCACACACACACACACACCCACACACACACACACACCTGTCGGAGGGCACAATCTGCACTAAGCCACGGACGTTGTCACTGGGCAGGACGGTGATGGTGGCAAACAGACTGGCGGTGTTTCACACACAGCGTCGTCCCCCCCACCCTCACCAGCTTCACTACAAAGGTGAAACTCTCCTCTGGAATCTGAAAGAGCAATTGATGGACCCAGTCCAATCAAATTATCAGTCCATGTGGAAAAGTCTTGGAAAAGCATTACATTACAGAACATCAAACGTAAACTTGAACAAGACTGCAGACATAGTGTACTTTGATTTGACCTAACTGAATTTAGGATAATATGTATTCACTCAAAAACTGTATCAAAACCAAATTGTTGTTTCCGACTATTTTCCGACTAACCCCCCCCCCCCCCCCCCCCCTCCCCCCCCCCAGCACTCTCCTCCCTTTTCCCACTCCACTCGCATATATGGTTCTTTTTCGATGTTTACCCTTCAGCACCTACAAGTGATTTCTTCCTGTGTCCACATCTTCCCTATCCCACTCTCTCCTGTTTCTGTATCCATAGCCACAGTCAGGTTCATCACCTCACATCTCATCACTGTAGGTTCATTATGTCACAGCTCATCACTGTAGGTTCCATCAAGTCACATGTCTACTCTGACAGATTCATCATGTCCACACATCTCATCACTGTAGGTTCATCAAGTCACATGTCTACTCTGACAGATTCATCATGTCATATCTTGTCACTGTAGGTTCATTATGTCACAGCTCATCACTGTAAGTTCATCAAGTCACATGTCTACTCTGACAGATTCATCATGTCACATCTTATCACTGTAGGTTCAACATGTCACATCTCATAACTGTAGGTTCATCACGTCACATCTCGACACACTGTAGGTTCATCACATCATCACATCTCATCACTGTAGGTTCATCATGTCACATCTCATCACTGCAGGTCATCACGTCATCACATCTCATCACTGTAGGTTCATCACATCATCACATCTCATCACTGTAGGTTCATCACATCATCACATCTCATCACTGTAGGTTCATCACATCATCACATTTCATCACTGTAGGTTCATCATGTCACATCTCATCACTGTAGGTTCATCACGTCATCACATCTCATCACTGTAGGTTCATCACATCATCACATCTCATCACTGTAGGTTCATCATGTCACATCTCATCACTGCAGGTTCATCACGTCATCACATCTCATCACTGTAGGTTCATCACATCATCACATCTCATCACTGTAGGTTCATCACATCATCACATCTCATCACTGTAGGTTCATCACATCATCACATCTCATCACTGTAGGTTCATCATGTCACATCTCATCACTGTAGGTTCATCACGTCATCACATCTCATCACTGTAGGTTCATCACATCATCACATCTCATCACTGTAGGTTCATCACATCATCACATCTCATCACTGTAGGTTCATCATGCCACATCTCATCACTGTAGGTTCATCACGTCATCACACATCTCATCACTGTAGGTTCATCACATCATCACATCTCATCACTGTAGGTTCATCATGTCACATCTCATCACTGCAGGTTCATCATCATGTCATCACATCTCATCACTGTAGGTTCATCACGTCATCACATCTCATCACTGTAGGTTCATCACATCATCACATCTCATCACTGTAGGTTCATCACGTCATCACATCTCATCACTGTAGGTTCATCATGTCACATCTCATCACTGTAGGTTCATCATGTCACATCATGTTCAGTAATGCCTTTCAGGATCTGACATTTGTAGAACACACCACTTTCCTCTGCTGACAACACACTCACTTTTGCTGAAGAGCCAGTCTGAGTGACCAACCCTCTGCGGAGAAAGCCACTATGTCTGTGCAACAACAGGCAGGACCCAGGAACTCGCTGACACTGACCGGTTGGACACAGAGTCACTAGGGGGCAGGGACATGGTGAGGAATTAAAATGCCAGGCCACCATCAAAGCAGACACATGAGGGTCAAAGATTTTCAGGCTGTCTTTCTAATGATGATAAAAAAGAGAATGGGGGTGATGAATAGAGAGTCTTTGGTCTGAAACTATCTAACAGGCTGTGTACTCTTCGCTAACATCTGCAATATATCTTGGCACGACACAGGCCCCACACATACAGTCACCTATTGTGCCGGTCAGTAAACTTGAGCAAGACTCTCCCAGACACATCCAGTGTGTAGTTCCAATCCTCCTCCATCTGAGCCAATAGCACATGTGACTCTTGGCATAAGCCAAGCTTGACAGACAAATCCTGTAATTAAGTGCTTCTGATGGCACTGTATCCCACTATCTCTCGGCCCCCAAGCATGCTGACCAATGCCCCATGCCAGTTCATATCAGTCATTTTCTTTTTTTCATTCTGCTGCCCAGAAATACAACTACTGTAACTCGATTACTCAAGAATTTTTTTAGATTTTTGGTATGCTATAAGAGCGGGCCATGTGGCATTACAGATCCAAGTCCCAATCACATTATCCCAAAAAGAAACATGCTATAATCAAAACATATGTATCGTAACTCACCTCGCAGTATATCTCGTGGAGATAAATAAACCAGTTTTTTTTTTCATCTCCTGTAAAAATTTGATTTTTAGACTTACGACGTTTGTACTTCAGGGCAGCGATTCAAGCTCAACATATTCTGAACCAAGAAAAATTTAAAAAAACTAAAACAGAAAATTACTACAACAACAAACAGAACCAGCCAACAAACAAAAAAAACTACTCACTGTGTCATCCTTGAGGCGCACGATCAAGTTGCAGAGACTGACATCAGCAAAGCAAGTGGTATTTCCAGTCACGGCCTCCAGCTGACTGAACAGCTGACCATCTTCCTCGTCTGTGCTGGTCTGACTCATCTTGGCCTCCCAGAACACCAAGACCTTGCCATAGTCGGCATTTCTGTCGGACCAGGGTCAAGGTATTACTGGGTTAACGTCTTCATCAGCCTCCACGTTCTTTGACTGCTCGTCAAAGCCGATAACACCGTTGGACAGATCGCTGGCTTTATATGATGATTTCTGCAAAGCCCTGGGAATGCAAAAGTGTACACAATACATGATAAATAACAGAATGAAAAGAATAACTCTGACTTCCTTGGTGAGTATTTACAACTACAAACAAATGCTGCTCACTGTACTAATCTGTCTTGCAAAAATGCAAACTCAAAACAAAACAAAATAAACAAGCAAGTTCTGTGCCCAACACACAGAACAACTGATGAAACAAATGAATGCAAATAAATATACCTTTATTCAAGACTGGCTTAGCTTTTAGGTTGACCGTTGTCCAACAGAGAATATACAGTCAAACAGAAACAAATACAGAAAATCTTGGGCTGATTGATACTAAAGAAAGTTTTTAAAATGTAGCAATAAGAAGTTGATAGTGAATAACACTGTGGAGGATAACTCTTGCTTCCATGGTGAGAGAATTACAAGCCCATATCTATAACAAATTGTGTTTACAGAACCACTCTGCCTTGCACAAACATAGAAACACAACACAGAAAAAACTGGAAGACATCCTCTGAAAAAGCAAGCTTGCCAAACTCCCTCCACACAAAAAGCACTCGCAGCAACAACAAATCAAACCATGAAAGAACAAAGCCATATTCATTCCAGACTTGCACAGCCTTTGATTTTTGAACAATGCTCAGCAGAACACACTTGACACTGGACAATGTCCATCAGAACATAGTTGACACTGAACAATGCTCAGCCGAACACACTTGACACTGAACAATGCTCAGCAGAACACACTTGATACTGAACAATGCTCAGCAGAACACACTTGACACTGGACAATGTCCATCAGAACACACTTGACACTGTACAATGTCCGGGAGAACACACTTGACACTGAAACACAATGTCCATTAGAACTAGTTGACACTGACAATGCTCAGCAGAAGATACTTGACACTGAACATGTCCAACAAAACACACTTGACACTGAACAATGTCCAGCAGAACACACTTGACACTGAACAATGCTCAGCAGAAACACACTTGACACTGGACAATGTCCATCAGAACACACTTGACACTGTACAATGTCCGGGAGAACACACTTGACACTGAACAATGTCCATTAGAACATAGTTGACACTGAACAATGCTCAGCAGAAAACACTTGACACTGAACACAATGTCCGGCAGAAACACAGTTGACACTGAACAATGTCCGGCAGAACACACTTGACACTGAACAATGTCCGGCAGAACACACATGACACTGAACAATGTCCGGCAGAACACAGTTTGACACTGAACAATGCCCAGCAGAACATAGTTGACACTGAACAATGCTCAGCAGAACACACTTGACAATGTCCATCAAACACACTTGACACTGAACAATGTCCGCAGAAGAACACACTTGACACTGAACAATGTCCAGCAGAACACACCTGACACTGAACAATGCTCGGCAGAACACACTTGACACCGAACAATGCTCAGCAGAACACACTTGACACTGAACAATGCTCAGCAGAACACACTTGACACTGTCCATCAGAACACGCTTGACACTGAACAATGCTCAGCAGAACACACTTGACACACTGAACACTGTCCGGCAGAACACACTTGACACTGAACAATGTCCAGCAGAACACACTTGACACTGAACAATGTCCGCAGCAGAACACAGTTGACACTGAACATGTCCGGCAGAACACAGTTGACACTGAACAATGTCCGGCAGAACACAGTTGACACTGAACAATGTCCGGCAGAACACACATGACACTGAACAATGTCCGCAGAACACACTTGACACTGAACAATGTCCGGCAGAACACACTTGACACTGAACAATGTCCAGCAGAACACACTTGACACTGAACAATGTCCGGCAGAACACACCTGACACTGAACAATGTCCGCAGAACATACTTGACACTGAACAATGTCCGGCAGAACATACTTGACACTGAACAATGTCCGGCAGAACATACTTGACACTGAACAATGTCCGACAGAACAGAACATACTTGACACTGAACAATGTCCGGCAGAATACACTTGACACTGAACAATGTCCGGCAGAAACACACTGACACTGAACAATGGCAGAAACACACTTGACACTGAACAATGTCAGGCAGAACACACTTGACACTGAACAATGTCCGGCAGAACACACACTTGACACAAGGCCTCTAGGTCTGGCTTGTATCACTGCTTCAAATGACAGCAGTTTAACTGACATAGACCTCAGGGTCCAGATCAAAGCCCAAATTGACAGAGATTTAGGCCAGTACCATCACAGAGGCTATCTGGACATTTGCATGGCACACAGTTTACACTGTATTACAGAACAGAGAACTCGCTGATATAATTAGTGCGACAGCCCCAGTTCTCCACTCCCCGACTCACCTTATGGCCACCGTCAGAAGTTCCCTCTGCCCACCCTGGCCCCTCCTGTCACCTGAGTCAGGTAGTATGAGCACAGACTCCTGGGGTTCAGCCAAGGTGTCATCCAAAAAAACAATGTTCACAGTTTTGGTCTCTTCCCCTGCCTGTCAGGACCAACGTGAAATAATGTTTGCATACACCTTTTTGCATACTGCAGGTTTCCATTACACTGGGAATCAGTTGACTGGCAACATACAGTTTCTGTGTAATTCTAGAGTTCTGTCATGAGGTCTGTTCTGCTGACTTATGTCAAGAAAAATCTCCAAAACATAAGCACAAAGCAAGCAGTGTTTAGAAACAGCGCACGCAGATTAAAAAAAGAAAAAGGAAAAGAAAAAAAAAAGAAAAACAAATAGAAAAAATGAAATAAGAATAAAAGAAAAAACAGTAAAATATCCAACCAAAATGTTGATGATCAAATGTGTGGCAGATCTACAGTAGAAACAATCACCAAAATGTGACGCGCTTGCTTTCAATCTGTTACTGATCTAGTCTAACTGTCCACTAACCAAAACTTTGGCCCCATCACATGCAACAATTATCAAGAATAATGATCTTGCCATACAAAAGGTAACAGAGCCCAGGGTGTGAATCACGAACTGTACTGGAAACTTTGCAAGTGTGCAGTGATGTCCTGGTATTAAACAAGACTGAATTGTGCTGATGGGGGGCGAATAGCTCAGGCGGTAGAGCGCCGGACCCTGGTGATCGTGGGGTTGCAGGTTCGCATCTCCATCGGGCCGTTTCAGTACAGGTTTTTTTTTCTCTCAGAGTTAACATTGGTTCATTTCCCATACAGTCCTTCGAATGAGACTGTAAACCGAGGTTCGTGTGTGAACGCACGCATAACATCTTGCACACACATAAAATCCCATCAAAAACTTTCGGAAGAGAAGGCCAGTTTGGCCTTGGTATGGATCACACGTTACACACAGCATGCATCTTCCACGAAGATGATGGTGTATGGCTGCCTTAATGGCGGGATAAAAACGGTCATACACACAAACTCCACTGCCTGTCTATACAGGGACTGTCCGCAGAAGTATCAGCCTGCGTGCGCAGAAAGAAAGAAAGAAAGAAAGAAAGAATTGTGCTGATGACAGACACGCCAAATCAAATTTCATGCTTCGGTTCATGTGAACAGGTCAAGCCTGCATGATTGAGAATTTTCAAGACTGTTGTATGTTATGACAAGGCGATTTAAAGTTTTGCAAATCAGCAGCATTTTTTTTCTGTTAGCCTGCATTGCATAAACTACACATTAAAACAAAAAATCACATCGGAAAAAAGCTTTGAGTTCACCACTGACCATTGATATTTCTAAGTACCGTCTGGTCATTTCAGAAATGCTGTTTAGGTTTGTTATAAATGTTAAATTTGGGTTTTTGTCAAAAATGTATGTGGATTTCAAGTAATTTCTTCCCTGGAAATTGCATACAGAAATGAAAGTAACGAAGAAGACATTCTCAGGATCTTTAAACTTTTAAAAGGAATAGTTTTCTCCCCTTTCCTTTGTATACTTTGTAAACCTATTATGTATTAAGGCAGAATTAATGACCTCAGATTTTCAACACTGTAGAACTATGCACGAAAAATGTGCAATTGTGCAGATGTTCCATTTTAGGTACCATTTTATGTACACACTCCAATGAAAGATAATGTAAACTGCACTAACACAATGTAATTTGCAAATATGTAAATATAAACTCCTTTTTGGTAGTAAATTCCTTTAATTTGGTAACTTTTTGCACAATTTTCCATACCCACTGAATGGGATTACTCCCATTATAATTCTGCTATTTGCTGTACACAGACTGCATAGCACTAAGGTGACCCCTCATAGGAATCTAACAAATCTGTTAAAATCACTTCTGTGTTGCTCCGATTTAACATACACAGGACATCAGCTATTATGCCCCTAGTGGGCGAAAATAACTGTGAAGTCCTCCTAAAATGAAGTCTGAATGCTGTCACGTAACTAACTTCTCTAATCCTTGCCGATCTAATCCTTTGCCCCATCCCTCTTCCCATGAATGTACCTAGTCATTATCATCACACACACACACACACACACACACACACACACACACACACACACACACACACACACATGCACACACTCACTCACGCACACACACACACACACACACACACACACACACACACACAACACACACACACACACTCATTCACACACCACGCACACGCATGCACAGTCACACTCTCTCTCTCACACACACACACATGCACACGCACACACACACACACACACACACACACACATACACACATAAACACTCACACACACACACACTTCCCTCTCTCTTTTTTCCTCTCTCCAATCTGTTCTGTTCTTTTGTACTTTTTTTTTTTTTTTTTTTATTTCTATTTTTTTTTTTTTTTTTTTTTTGCTGTCCCAACCTCTGCGCCACCTTCAGAGGCAGTGCACCCAGGCCGCTCATTCCGACACCCTGTCCACAGCCACGGCCCGGCCCCGGCACCGGCATCCACAGGCAGCAGTCAATGTCAAGTCGTCAAGAGGCAACCCACCGGAGGAGACACACTGCACTGCTGCCGAGTCACTTCAGTGGTGTTCATGGCGCCTGTTCTGATCTAACATACGCAGGACACCACCTACTAAGCCCCCTACTGACGACAATAATTGCTTAGTCGCGGAGCCGGCGTGAGTGAGCTCTCCCTCCGGAGGGCGCCACCACGTCCGTCCAACGACAGCCCCCATGGACTCGCCGATACCGGTGACCCCGACGGAACCAAACCAAGGCCACAGACGTGGAGAGGACATCGAAACTGAGGTCACCATGAGAGCAGGGCATGAAGGGCCACAGAATTTGAGACTTTTTTTTTATGCTGATCGATGAGAATTTCCCTCTCATAATATATCCCGGCGTCAACCAGGCCCGAGAGATACAGACACCTGCAGTGTTGGTCAGGAAATTTGAGCAACACTCTCAGAAACGCATCCATTAAGTGGATGAAACTCGACTGTGTGGTCCCAGTCTTCCCAACTGAGTCCGCAGCAAACTCAACTCTGGGTAGGAGCCGGTCGGGGCAGAAAATCTTTAACAGTGTGAGGGGGTATAAAGCCGCAACAGGTCACAACTGAAATCACAAGGCCAAAACACTACAGTTT
>JADBJO010028149.1:0-10000 GCA_016801955.1 Conus betulinus
TCGTTCTCCCTCCATGTATAGTTTCAATGTTCTGTAGTCCATGTCTGTATCCTGTTTGTTGAAACACAGACACCACTTAAGATTTTAGAAATAATGGCGAAAGTTTTCTCAATATAAATATTAACTCAAATACGATAATAAAAAAAAAATTTCCGAGAAAAGGTGGATATCACAATCTGCCAGAGGAGAGAGAGAGAGAGAGCTGGAGAGGAGAGGAGAGAGAGAGGAGAGAGAGAGACGTGTTACAAAACTGATCTTTGGAAAGAGTCATAATACCAATTATAGGAACATTTCTTAATATTCTGTTCACACATTGGGGTCGCCATAATATAGTGTTTATCGTTTGTAATTTAGAGATTAAGAGGGCCGGGGGGCTATAACGTTGTTGTTCTGATTTGTAAGAAGCCTTTCATCAAATCTGAAACGATTTACTCACGAAAATGTTTCTAAGCAAACATATCGAAGGCAAACACGTAGCTAGCTTCTGTTCAGTATATGGTATGGAATTGCAAGGGCTTGGAAAGCCCTGATGGACAGTGTTAGAATTGAACCAATGCCACTTGGAAACACATTGTGTTTGGTCTGCTGTGTGGCTTCTGTGTGTTGTCAGTTTCTTTTCTATTCTGCTAGGCAATTCGGCGTCGTCACAATCAACATTCGTTTAGGAGTTACGGGGCATGTGTGTTTATTTTTCATCATGGGGGCAAGAGTTACACCACCACACCTGCCTGCTTGTACATACTTTGTGCCTTTGCTGTTCCCCCCTTGCCTCATTTGGATTTTTCTTCCTTTAAAGCCATCTTTTGTCATTTCCTTCCATGCAAAGTTTAATAATACAAGGAAACACGTAGAAACCTGGTGGTAGATTTTTGTTTATTTTTTGAATACGAATTACAACTGGTTTTGGTTGGAATCACTAACTGTGGAATTGATGTCACCGTTGGCGGAATTGGTCACGCGGACGTTGAGGAAGCTGGTCACGGCTTTTGCATATGGGTTGGTTTCTGACTTTCCCGGTCGAACGCCTTGAAGATTTGCCATTTGTGACAGGCGACCCCGGTCCATTGTCATTGTATCATTTTCAATTGTAGTTTCACTGCACTAATGGAGAGGAATCATTTCTGGGTCCTTTAATTTGTATTCGTCTTCCTAATTGAGATTGATTCATTTCTTGTTCTGGGGTTCCCTTTTAAATTGGTAGTTCAGCTGACTAATGGAGAGGAATCATTTTCTGGGTCCTTTTTAATGTGTAGTCAGCTGACTAATGTATATGATCATTTTCTGGGGATGCCCTTTTAAAAAAAATTTTGTAATTGTATTTGCAGCTGACTAATGGAGAGGATCATTTCTTCTTGTCCTGGTCCCTTTTCAGGCTTGACAATAAGGGATCATATTCCTGGGTCATTTGACTAACTATTGTAGGTCAGAGGCTGACTAACGAGGGTCACATATCATTTCAGTTTCATGTCAATTTAAAATTGTAGTTCAACACACCTGACTAACAGAGTGGGGTCATTTCATTTCAGTGTCAATTTAATGTAGGTTCAGCTGACTAATGGAGGTGTGGGGGTCATTCATTATATTTCAATTTCAATTTAATTGTATTTCAGCAGCTGACTAATGAAGGCGGGGTGGGTCGGTATTTTTCAGTGTCATTTTATTGTAGTTTCAGCTGACCAACATGGAGGCGTTTTCAGGGGAGGGTAGTGAAGCGCCACACCACATCCAAGGTCACCGAAGGATTTGAAACAAGTTCAGGTTAATGGGATAGCTCATTTTCTTGGAAACCAAACCAAACGCATATTGCCCCGATGACACATTGTTTTGGAAAAAAACATAGTAAAAAAAGAGCTTCGATTTTGAGTACCAAGCACTGCAATTTTGTTATGAAAAAAGTGCATGTTTTTTAAATACCAGTATTGATTGGGTTGGCATTTTTTGTGACAAATACTGGTCGGCAAAGAGAATGGGGGTGAAGCACAGGGTTTTTCGTTGTCATAAATAAAATGTAAGACAAAGGTTTTACTGAAATAAGTTCATTGCGCTCCCTTTTTCTTTTTTCTTTCCTCCTCTCTTCCCCTTCTTTTTTCCTTTTCCCTGTGTGTAATCCTTGTGATTTAAAACACTCAAAAAATTGTTTGAAAATACTTTATACGTTTCACATGCTATGCCTCTGATATTACGACCAAGATGCTCCATAAACAAAACAAAAGTTTCATGTTTTGCAGACGCTTTAAGAAACAATGGATGTCTTTCATAACAAAAAGTTCAGTTTTTGCAGGACGCTTAAGAAACACAATGGATGTCTTCATAACAAAAATTCATTTTTTGCAGACGCTTAGAATTATGTTGGTGTGGATTATTTGCGCCTTGAAAATGTGTCCACTGTCCCTCAAGACTATTCGTCTGAGCGTAGGGCGAGTACGTGAATAACACCTTTTTGTTTTTTTTGAATTTCTTTAATTTCTCTCTTCTATTCTTCCTGGCCCCTTGTGTTTCCACATTCTTTCCTATTCTCTCTCTCTCTTCTTCTCTCCTTCCCCTGTCTCCTCTCTCTCCCTTTTCTCATCTTCCCCTCCTCTCTCCTCCTTTCTTCCCTCTCATCCCTCTCCTTTCCTCCTCTTCTCCTCTTCCTGTCATCCTCTCTTCCTCTCCTCTCCCCCCTTCACCTCTCTCTCTCTTCTCGCCTCCCCCTTCTCTCTCCCCATCTCTCCTCTCACCCTCTCTCCCGCTCAGTCTCCTCCTCCCTCACTCCTCTCCCTCTCTCCCTCCTCGCCCCACTCTCTCTCACCCTCGCTCTCTCCTCTCTCTCTCTCCTCGCTCCTGCTCTCGCTCTCTCTCTCTCCTCACGTCTCTCATCTCAATCTCTCATGTTTCAGGGACGCAGGGAATCCGTCCACTCTGGGACAGATTATCTGGCATCTGCACGGACGACATGACGTCAGAGCAGTGTTTTCTATACACCTACACTACCTACCTCAGTGTGTACGCCCAAGCCAGATCCCAGGCCAGAAAACAGGGTATCTGATACTTTCTTTTTTTTTTTGCTGTTTCTTCTTTTTTTTTATTTGTTTTTCTTTTTTTTATTATGTTATTGATGGTTGTTTTTTTTTTTTTCATATTGAATTAAGAGCGCTTTTGCAACACGTCAAAACACACAAAAAACTCTTAGTTCTTTGCTAGAAAACAGTTATATAAGCCACCTCACTTCAAAGATACATAACCACATACCTACTGACTTTCGCTGAATTCCAGGAGATATGGGCTCAAAAACACACTTCTCCTGACACGTTTGTGCCCTGTGTGGCCCTGAATAAGACCCTACGAGGGTTCAAAACGCGTCGTGTGTGTCGTCTTGTAATTTGCTTGTCCATGTTTAGAACAACCGATTTAGAGTTAATAGGGATGGGTGGCTTTGTTCAGTGAGGATGTTTTAAATCTATCTCAGTCCACTCCACTATAGACTGACGGGCCGGGGGGGGGGGGGGGGGGGGGGGGGGGGGTGGCTGGGGGGTGGTGGGGGGGCATCCCGAGGGGTCCTGGATAGGGTGTTGGGCGTTGGTAGTTGGAGGGGTGGTGGGGGGGGTGCTTTGTTCTGGCTGTGTGTGTGTTTCCTCCCCTTTCCCTCCCTTTCCCTCCCTGTCCCTCCTCCGGGTCCCCCCTCCTCCTCCCTCTTCCCCGCCTGAACAAGACCCAATAGTTTGAAAACAGAAAACGCTCTTTTACCCTGTTTGTTACCTGTTTTGTTCATTTTCCTTTTGGTACCCTATCAATAATATTTTTTTTTAGACCTGCCTGTTATGGTAGACATAAAACAGAATTAGAGTAGGGGGCCGAGAGAGTCCCATTTAAAAGTTGTGTAGAATTGAATAGATTTATGGTCCCGCCTCTGAAATTTCGTCAGCGAGGGGGTTGGCAAGTTCCCAGTCGTGTTTTTCTTTCTTCTGACTTTAATTAAAAAACAAATCGAAGTCGGTTGACTGCAACGGCTGAACACCGCAAAACAACGTATTTTGGACGGTTTTAAATTTGCGTTTTTAAAACAGAGAGTCGAGGTGTATTTGTGAACTTTTTTAATAAAATAAAAAATATAAATTTTATATTTGAAAATCTCATCCCGCTAACACACACAGAACTTCTGAATGGGAAACTTGTTTGTAGGGAATAATCCTGCATCAACTTTCCTATCAGAGAACTAGACATTACTTTTTTTTTTTTTTTATCTTTTGCTGTCCCAATGCTCTGCGCCACCTCCCAGTGGGCCCGTGGCCACCTGCGCCCCCTGCACAAACGAACAAAAAACCACCTACCTGCGCCCCTCATTTTTCGAACACGCACAAATTTTTCGACCCTCGTCCAAGCCATCCCATCCAAATCATTCCCCAATCCCCCAAACCAGAACATTACTCCTTAAGCGGTCCCTCCACGTTAAGGCAATGAACGATTTAACGCGGTATGATTTATTTCTCCTGCTTGTACGGAAATCATAAGTCCCTCACGTAAAGCAAACAGTTTTCTTTCTACAGTAAACATGCTTATCATCTTCTGATCTGTAAATAAATTATGAGAGAAGACATAGCCTGTTCCTAACCCCTTCGATCATACAATCGAGCATGTGCTTATGGTCTACACATTCGTGTCCATCTCACACATCTTGTTAATATGGTACTAGCCATGTTCCTAAATACACACTTGGAGAATGAGTACTATCTAATAGATCAGTGCAATAATTTCTGTTTCCTTTCGTGTCAAAAAAAACTTTCCTTCTTTACTTCTTTCCTCCCTTTCCTCCTTTCTTGTATATTTCACTTTTCCTTCATTTCCTCCCTAGGCTATAACCTATGTAATATAATCTTTCCTTGTGTCAAAAAAAAAATAACCAAGCTACCTCTAAACTCTTCTTCCTAGTCCTCGCTCCACCCAATCACATCCGTCTCGCTCTCTTCCCCTACTCGCTCCCTCCTCTCTCTCTCCTCTCACCCCGCCTCCCTCTCCCTCTCTCTCCCTCCCGCTCCTCTCTCTCCCCCCAACACCAAAACAAAACAAAAAACCTCTCATCTCCCACTCTCCCTGTCCTCCCTCCCCCCCCCTCCGCTTCTCTCTCCATCCTCTCTCTCCGTCTCTCTACTCTCGCCTTCTCTTCTTCCTCTCCTCTCTCAGCCTCGTCTCTCTCCAACCGGAGTCTGGACTGCGAGTCCCTATTTTCACACAATTCATCACCTGTGTTGATCTTGAAACAACTGTGTGTTGTAGAAACTTTGGTTTGATGACTCCCAAAAAAATTTTTTAAACCCCCCATTTTCCTTGGAGCAGGATCAAGATTGTGCGGTCATTTCTGGTATTGAGAAAGAACAAATAAATCTTTCCCCAGAAGTATCTGCTGCTGTGTCAATCTAGCAACAAACACTCTCTGAAAAACGAAATATTGTGTTAAGGATGAATTTCTTCAAAATGAACTATACGGGTGATGAGTTGTTGTTATACTGTTTTGAGTTTTTGTAGTTTGCCGTTCTCGTCCAAACTCGAACTACATCCCTTCAAAATGCGGGGTTGCTGGAAGAAGGGTTTGGACTGAGTACAATGCTTTTGTTTTCGATTCACTTTCCAACCGCTTTTTTTTCATCTCCTTCAAAACCCACCCTCTGTTGGCTGGCGGCAGTGACTGAGGAACGCCGACACTTCCCAGACAGACTACCTGGGGCATCTGCACAGACACACCATTGACGTTCGAACCAGTACCAGTGTTTTCTTCTACGTCCTACCTCACGGTCTACGTCAGAAAAGCCAGAGCCAGGGCCACAAGAGCTCGGCCATAGGATTTTTAATCTCTGGGACCCGTGCGTCCTCATGACTGAACGCGCCTGGCTGCCATGACTGCCCGTGACGTGTCTAATCTTCCTTTCCGGTCCTTTGTGAAGGAAAGGCGGAAGGTGCCGATCGAACACGTAGCTCGACGACCCGTTAGTTTCATTGTGAACTGCTTCGGAAGTGTAGAGGGCCTATGAAATAGTTATTTTTTTGATACCCATTTGCACTTGAGGCACCCTGTCCGTTTTTCGTTTCCTTTCGTTTTCCTTTTCCTTTTTTTTCTTTGTTGTTGTGTTGTTGTTGTTTTGTGTTTTGTGTTTTTTTATATTGTTTTTTGTTCAATTTCCTTATTTATTCATTTCCTGATTCGCTGTCATTTTTTTTTTTTTATTTTTTTTTTTTTGTTCATTTTTTTCTTTTTTGTCCTGGTGTTGTGTTGTTTTTTTGGTTTCTTCTTCTTCCATATCGCGAGCATATTGTGGTGTATTCATCCATTTTTGTTGTGTTTCATCAGTTCATATGCAGCTTAAAAAATATTGCAGCTTAAATGGAATGAGCACACCTCTGGCTTTATCTTTCTTTTGGCTCCGGCAATGAAGCCAACGTGTCCCGATCCTCTCTCATCTCGTCTTCCCTCTCTCTCTCCCTCTTCTCTCTCTCCCCTCTCTCTCCTCTCTTGCTTTTAACCATATTTTTTTTTTTGTTTTGTCATCGACCACTACTATGCTGTTATGCTGCTGTTGATGATTTTTTTTTTTTTTTGTTGGGGGTTTTTTTTTTTTTGTTTGTTTTTTTTTGGTGTTGTCTTTTTTTTGTTTTTGTTATGGTAAAACGATGATGATGTTGATGAAGTTGTTTTGATGGGGGGGGGGGATTGTGTCTATTGATTAGCATTTTCTAGTTCGGTTTTTTCTGGGTCCTTTTTATAATCATCTTAAGATCATCATTTATGTTGTCACATCAGGTATAGATAATCATAGCAGCGTAAACCGGTTTAGATTAAGAAGACGATCATTGCCCAAGAACTACTCATCTTTCAGTAGTAAAAATGTTGTCTTTTTCATTTCTAGTCTCCTGAGTTTTTCTGGTATCTGTTTTCATTTCTGTGTCCTTCCCGTCTCCTCTTCTCCTCCCTCTCCATCCTCTCCGCTCTCTCTCTGGCTCTCCTCCACTCCTCTTCTCACCTCCTCCCTCCCCCTCTCCCTCTCTCTCTCCTTCCTCCTCTCCTCTACTCCCATCTCCTCTCGTCTGTTCCGGCTTCTCCTCGCCTCCCTCTCATCTCTCTCTGCAGTCTCATCTCTCTCTCTCCATCTCAGTCCCGGTCCTCTCTCTCCTCATTCCTCTCTCCCTCTTCATCGTGCTCTCTCTCTCTCTCTCTCTCTCTCTCTCCTCGGGTTCTCATGGTGGCTGGCTGGCTTCTTGCTGGTTTCTCCCTCTTCTCCTATCCCCTCTCCTCTCTCCTCGGCTCTTCCTCCTTCTCCCTCCTCTCTCATCGTCTCTCTCGCCTCTCTCACCATCCCTCGGTCTCCCTCTCCTCTCTCTCCCCCTCTCTCTCTCCTCTTCCTCTCTCACTCCCTCTCTCCTCTCGTCCTCTTCGCTCTCTCTCTCCTCTCTCCACTCTCTCTCTCGCTCTCCTCTCGTCCCCTTCCTCTCTCAAAAAAATTCCTCTTTCTCTTTCCCTCTGTGTTCGTCTCTGTGTGTGTGTTTCCCTCCCTCTCGCCCACCTCCCTCTCTCTCTCTCTCTGTCTCTGTGGTCTGTCTGTTGGTGGGCGTTGGCTGACTCTCCCTCCCCGCGCTCTCTCTTCTCCCCCTCTCTCCTCTCCATCCTCATCCTCTTCTCTCCCCCTCTCGCTCACCTCTCCCTCTTCGGCTCATTCGGGCTTCCCCTCTCCTCTCCTCTCTCACTCTCTCTTGCTCTCTCTCCTCTTCGTATGTATGTATGTATGTGTGTGTGTGTGTGTGTGTGTGGGGGGGGGGGGGGATAGGGGCGTCTGTGTGTGTGTGCGCGCGCGTGTGTGTGTGTATGTGTGGTGTGTGTGTGGGGGGGGGGGGGTTCGTGTGTGCACGCAGGCGCGCGTATGAATGCTTGCTCGTGCTTACAAGCACCACGCCTTCTGGAAATCCTACTGTTCCACACCAAGCACATTGTGCTGTTATTTGAGAGAGGAGATACCGTTTCTATTCTGCACATGGTAAAAAACGCCTGGAAACACGCTGAGTGGCATAATAAGTTATACTGAAACTGAGAATGAAACTGACTCATATCTAAAGTCATCATTAGATAGACTATCTTTCTTCTTAAAGAAATGTTTGTACATTATAATGCAGCGTACGTCTGCAAAGTTCATCATTAGAAATGTGGGTCTGGCATATGTTATAGCTCAACACAAACATCGAAACTGGAAAGCAAAGATAGTCCATTGTATGTGAGTCTGTAGGTGCAGCTGACATGTTCTGTTGAACCTGCTCTGGTTTGAGTCAGCTCGTGCGGTTTGGCTATGAAGCACACACGACATCACAACTCGTCTAACACATGGTTATTTTGATCCACATTCTCTTTACCTGTGAATACACACCCACCTCCCCCTTCCCCCCACCCTCACATCTCCCCTCCCCCACCCTCAGAAAAAAAAAAAAAAAAAAATATATATATATATATATATATATATATATATATATATTATATATATATATAATGCTGGCCGGATTAACATTCAGTACAGGCATAGGATATACTCATTTTCTGCCGTGCTTTGAATTATACTCACTGATTTTGATTTCCTTCCTCTTTTGTCACATTGTTCTTGCATGTCTTATACATTATACGTTATACTTCCCCGCATCTTGTCCTCCACTGTCTATGTCACTAGATTCGCCTACTATGCTAGGCATTGTGAGGACAGAGACCGTGACGAACTCACATTCCACACACGGACAGTTGAACACATTGACCATTCTACTGCTTCGCACTTTGAATTGAATGCTGTCAATTTTAAGAAGAATTCTTAGTGAGTCCGCCGAAAAACAAGAAACAAACAAGTTACAAAAAAAAAAAAAAAAAAAAAAAAAAGCGACATGTTCCGACCTCTGAGGTCTTCAGGCAAGATAAACAACTTTTAGGACAATGAAAAACGAAGAAGGAGCTCACAAGTGCACACTTGAATTCGATGACGTGAAACGAAATACAAAACAAATGAAGGGAAGTAACCAGTCCCAGTCAATGTTAGTGTAAAACAATGAAGGGAAGTAACCAGTATGAACCAATGTTAGTTTAAAACAATGAAGGGAAGGAACCAGCATGAACCAATGTTAGTTTAAAACAATGAAGGGAAGTAACCAGTCTGAATCAATGTTAGTTTAAAACAATGAAGGGAAGTAACCAGTCTGAATCAAAGACAAAACGATGAAGGGAAGTAACCAGTTTGAATCAAATACAAAACGATGAAGGGAAGTAACCAGTCTGAATCAAAGACAAAACAATGAAGGGAAGTAACAAAGTAACCAGTCTGAATCAAAGACAAAGCGATGAAGGGAAGTAAATAGTTTGAATCAAATACAAAACGATGAAGGGAAGTAACCAGTCTGAATCAAAGACAAAACGATGAAGGGAAGTAAAACCAGTCTGAATCAAATACAAAACGATGAAGGGAAGTAACCAGTCTGAATCAATGTTAGTTTAAAACGATGAAGGGAAGTAACCAGTCTGAATCAATGTTAGTTTAAAACGATGAAGGGAAGTAACCAGTCTGAATCAAAGACAAAACGATGAAGGGAAGTAACCAGTCTGAATCAAAGACAAAACGATGAAGGGAAGTAACCAGTCTGAATCAAATACAAAACGATGAAGGGAAGTTACCAGTCTGAATCAAAGACAAAACGATGAAGGGAAGTAACCAGTCTGAATCAAATACAAAACGATGAAGGGAAGGGAAAAAGTAACCAGTCTGAATCAATGTTAGTTTCATAGTGAGGTGACTGCAGGCAGAAATTTGAACAATGTTTTAGGACAATTGTTAGTGAGTCCGCCAAGAGACAAGGACAAACAGGTTACGAGACAAAACACGACGCGTTTCGATCTCTTAGGTCTTTCTTTAGGCCAGACAAACAACATTGGTCGCTGTACTTTTACACTCTTTACCTAGCATTGGAAACATTTCAATTACGCCTTGTAAATCGGTGCTCACAAGATCCC
>JADBJO010028150.1:0-5000 GCA_016801955.1 Conus betulinus
GAGGTTCCGCTAGACGTCCATCAGTATCTGACCCACATGCAATTCACCTGATTGGTATTTTAATTATAGTACAGACCTAACACTGTTTTGGTCATCAAAAGGATTTACGAATGGGGTAAGTTATTTGAGTGTGATGTTGGGTGTGTGTGTGTGTGTGTGTGTGGTGGTGGTGTGGTGTGGGTGTGTGCGTGTGTGTGTGTGTGGAAACTAGAAGTTAAGAGACACAGCCACATGAGATCAGCCAGGGTCGTGGTGGTGTGTGTGTGTGTTGTGTGTGTGTGTTGTGTGTGTGTGTGTGTGTGTGTGTGGTGTAAACTGATGGAGTTAAAGAGAACAAGCCACAAATGAGATAGCCAGCGTAATATTTGGCCATACAAAGCAGTGTTCATTGCATGTAAAAACTCTCTGGAGCATCGGGGGAACCTTTTTCCCCTCATAGACCCACACAACATGTCTATCTCCTCCGGTTGGAAAGATTCAACCTGACATTGGAGGACGTTGGCGAGTGCTACGTGTGGCCAGATATAACGAGATATTCAGGGTCGACATGAGGGACGTTGGTGATGCAGAGTACTCGGTTACAAAGGACCCTTACCGGACAGTAATCGGTTATCAGAGAGCCAAATGTCCTCTGATTTGGGAACTATGTTAACGACTCATCAATAAGCCAGGATGTCTCTGATTTGTGATATTGTTTGACAACTAATCAATGCCTAATTAGCATGCGTTGTGGTTAAAAAAGAGAGAGAGAGAGAGAGAGAGGGGACGGAGAGAGAGAGATCGAGAGAGGAGAACGCCTACCTGCGCTGAAGAAGATCTAAGGTAAGTTTGATAAACTCGCTCGTTTTCATCGTCCTGTTTGTTTTTTGTCTTGCCTTGAAGAAGAGCTAATAAGTCGAAAACGCCCAGTTCGATAACGGGTGCTAGTGTTGTGACTTGTGACTCGTTTGTTCCACGTTTTTTCTCTTGGTGGTCGTTTCAAAATCGCGTTCAAGTCAAAATTTGTTTTGTTTAGAATTACCGCGTCTCACTTTGTCAGATTACAGCTCCATCCTACAACTCCCAGTTCATTTATTACTATTTGTGCATGCGACCGTTTTTAACCCCAACTATTGAGAGAGCCACAGGCTGCAGGGACGATGTGTAAACACGACAAAAGTGGTAAACATGTTTTTGTTTCCGTGTTCTTCATCCCACCACCAGAAATACGCCCTACTCTCCTCTCTGACAGGTGGAACTAACGGTCATGCTGGGTTCTTCGCCTCGGGTTTCAGTTTCCAGTTCTCCCTAAGGACTGGGAGCGGACCGGAGTCGCCCCCCCCAGACGTCAAATCCCACTAGAAAACAACCCTTCCAGTCTGGCTGTCATGAATGGGATTCGAACTCCAGACCTTTGAACAAGATTGTGACGCCTTTTTCACACTACCAGGGCCCCTATATCCCTTATTCCATGCAATTTTATGGCCGGTCCTTTTCCGAACCTCTTTACCGACAGTAAATCAGTTATCAGAGAACCAAATGTCTCTGATTTGGGATACGTTAACGACTGATCAGTAAGACCCCAAATGTCTCCGATTAATCAATACGCCAAATGTCTCTGATTTGGTATACGTTTTAACGACTAATCAATACGCCAAATGTCTCTGATTTGGGATATGGTGACAACTAATCAATGCCTAATTAGCAGCATGCGTCGTGGTAAAAAAAAAAAAAAGTGTCCATAGGTTCCGTCGTGTGGATACCAACAACCTGCAGCCTTAGACAGAGATGCTTGCCCGAGTTAAACACACACACACACACACACACACACACACCACACACACACACACACACACAGAGAGAGAGAGAGAAGAGAGAGAGAGATGAGAGGAGAGAGAGAGATCAGGAGGAGAGAGAGAGAGAGTTTATATCAGATTCATTATATTCTAGATTCGTTGCGTCATGATCCATTTTAAACCAAGCGTAAAAACGTATCTATCGACAAGGCTCGTAATAATGCACCGTGGTACGCACGCCGGAATAGCTCAGTGATAGAGCGGAATAGTGTGTGTGTGTGTGGTGTGTGTGGCACAAGCCTTTACGTGCATCTATGTGAGCGTATGACCTCACCTCCGAAGAAGTGTCTGTGGGCCAGAAAAGTTCAGTGGTAGAACGCCGAACTCGTAATCTTGGTGATCCTAGGGTTGCAGGTTCGAACCTCCGCCTGGTCGTTTCGGTACAGGAGGATATTTCCCTTGGAGTTTACATTGGTGTTGTGATCCATTTGCCACACAGTCCCTTCGAATGAGACTATAAACTGAGAGGTTCCGTGTGTCAACGCACGTATATCTTGCACACACGTAAAATCCCATCACCAACTTTCGGAAGAGAAGACCGGTTTTGGCCGTTGGTATGGATGACACGTTACGCATAGCATTCACCCTGCAAGAGAAATGGAAAAAAAAAAATGAAGTAAAGTAAGGAAATTGATAGAGAACGATAGTGAACGATACTGACTGGATGACACGGGAAACGACGGAATGCAGCGCCAACTGGCAGCTCTTCAGTCGGCACTACCCAGGTAGGCAGTCCGTGTGTAAACGTGTGTGGATTGTAAAGTGCTTAGAGCTTGGTCTCTAGCCGAGGATAGGCGGGGTACATAAGTATTTATGATAATAATGCTAAAAAATTATGCGCGAGTTCTCACATGCATGCAAAATATTTCCCACGCTCACAACCCCCCCCCCCCCTCTCTCTCTCTCTCTCTCTCTCCTCTCTCTGTGCGTGTGTGCATGTGTGTGTGTGTGTGTGTGTGTGCGGCACAAGCCTTTGTGTGTATGTGAGCGCACGCTCAGCTCCGAAGAAATGTCTGTGATTGTCAGAAAGAGAGAACAAGACAACAAATAGACAAAGACAGGGAAATGAGGGGGTTGAATAAAAAGGTCATGCAGAGAGAGAGAGAGAGAGAGAGAGAGAGAGAGAGAATCACGTTTGCGTTTTCTTTTCCACGCTTGCCATCCATAATCAATACACAGACTGAATGGGGGGAATATGTAGTGAACCATCAAAACTACTGGGCGGATTAACAAACCACAGGAAGAAAAAGAAAGGCGTTAAGGAGGGGAAGGGAGAGAGAGAAGGGGGGAGGGGTCCTTATGCTTTCAACGGTGACAGGAACTGGCTCTCTCAGCCATTCTCCAAACTGCCAGTGGCTGGCACGAAAAGGGTACCGGTTTCACACACACAATATGAAATGACATTTCCTCTCTCCTCTCTCTCTCTCTCTCTCCTCTCTCTCTCTCTCTCCCTCTCTCTCTCTCCTCTCTCTCTCTCTCTCTCTCTCTCTCTCTCTCTCTCTCCTCTCTCTCAAGTGATCCATGCAATAGTTTTTTCTTCAGAAAATGTGACGACGTTTGAATTGTTTTGCAGGCAGAGTTTTGATAGCTGTTTCGCGTATTGAATCGTTTCCCCTTCAAATGCACTAGTCCGTTTCATCATTTCCTCTTCAAACGTGTTCTCTGGTGGACTTGTAATTAAATTCCCAGAGTCTCTCTCTCTCTCTCTCCTCTCTCTCTCTCTCTCTCTCTCTCTCTCTCTCTCTCTCTCTCTCTCTCTCTCTCTCTCTCTCTCTCTGTATGTATGTGTCACGGTGCAAATGAGAATCCGGTGGGATTAACAATCACTCCAGGGTAAATGACAATGGTGATTTACACAGAGTTGCAAAGAATTGGCAACTGAACCGCGCGCGCGCGCGTGTATGTGTGTGTGTGTGTGTGTGTGTGTGTGTGTGTGTGTGTGTTGTGTGTGTGTGTGTGTGGATGCGTGCGTGAGTGCATATGTGTATTTGTGTGTGTGCGTGCGTGTATGTGTGTGTGTGCGTGCGTGTGTTTGTGTATGTGTGTGCGTGCGGGCTTGCGTGTATGTAATCTTCCTTGACTGCTGTTTTACTTTATTACCTTTTCCTCTTTTATTACATTTTGCTTTTGATCTGTTATGAAAATTCCCAGTGTCGGTAAACGTCTATCAATACTACTAATTCTACTATCACGACTACTACCACTACTACGACTGCTTCTACTACTACTACTACTGCTACTACTACTACTACTACTACTACTTGTAATTATTGTTATTATTATAATACAATTGAAACTATTGCTGCTACTGCTATTACTACTACGACTGCTAGTATTCATTTGATCATCACACAACAACAACAATAAAGCCCAGTTACTCATCATCATCTTAATTATCATCTTATCATCATCATCATCATCATCATCATTTCCAACATGTATGACTGAGAACAGTGTCTTCCCCTTGAAGATCTTCAGTGCGACTGGCAATAGTCACGGCGCAAATCGGGATTATTTACACCGATGCAATTTGAACTTGTACCATGCAGTCACTGGTTTTTTTGTTTACCCCGGCGCAAATGGAAATTGCCATTTACCCTATGGCGACTTCTAATCGCACCGGATTTTCATTTCCGCTATGATATTTGTATGTATGCATGCATGCTTGCGTGTATGTATGCGTATATGTGTGTACGTATGTGTGTATGTATGGATGCATGCATGCGTGTGCGTGTGTGTGTGCGTGCGTTCGTATGTATGTATGTATGCGCGCGTGCATGCGTGTGTGTGTGTGTGTGTGTGTTGGGGGGTGGGGGTGTCTAAGTATGAGGGAGAGAAAGACACAGAGACAGAGACAGAGAGAGAGTATGCCGTGTACATATGTGTATGTGAGAAAGACCATTCTGTAATTTTCAATTTTTTGCATCCTCTTCGAGTATTTCAACTCCCTTTCACCACAACAGGTCTCTTTCAGATAAACAGTGCCAAAGGTACATCCCTGTTAGGAAATGTGCTTCCTTACTGACGAGCAAGTTGATCAATAGTAACCTAGGAGTAAGACGTACTGTCCAGTGCTGTCTGCAGTGTACGAAAAGAAGACGAAAAAGTAGAAGAATGAATAAAGACCTATTGAGTGTTTTTTTTTCACTTGTGAGTGTTTTTTTT
>JADBJO010028150.1:10000-15000 GCA_016801955.1 Conus betulinus
GGTAGGACATCTCTGAACAAGAGTTTCATGGAGTTTGCTGTAAAATGTTTATGCTTCACATCACGCAAGTCCCAACACTCTGAAAGAATGTTTCACTGTGAGTGGTACCACACATGACATGGAAAGCACCACGGAACTTCCTCACCTTTTAAAAGATAAGAATGGGTGTAAAAGATTTGGTCTGCAAGCAAACGGTACACGACTGTTTCTTCTTTACGGTCAACTCGGGAACTTGGTGAAAACTCTTTCAGGTTTGAACGGATCTTGATTTGTTTGTTATCCGTCTTCGAGTTCCATTCCTCTTGCCAGAGGTCTTTGACGTAAGTATGGCTTTTTTTTTTTTTTTTTTTTACAAAGGTATAGCCATAGGTTAGTTTCTAAAGAAGCTGATCTGCACGCGTTGTAGATGTGTCTCTATGTCAAATATTGTTTTGATTACGCATGTATGGTTGAAATATTCATACTGGTTTGGGTCAGAATTTATTCAAACTTCAGCAGTGCAGACCTTCCCAGAGCTGCCGTAGGGAGAAACTCTAGGGACAGCTTGACAGAAGGTCTTCAGAGAAGTAGGGAGAAACTCTAGGGACAGCTTGACAGCAGAAGGTCTTCAGAGAAGTAGGGAGAAACTCTAGGGAGCAGCTTGACAGCAGAAGGTCTTCAGAGAAGTAGGGAGAAACTCTACGGACAGCTTGACAGCAGAAGGTCTTCAGAGAAGATACCCCCTCAGACAAGCATTTCGGCCCTGGACTCCTTACTCTCACACATGCTAAATCTAGCATGACGTTTGATGCATGCGTTTTTTGTAATGGAATATTAGCACGTACACATTGCAGCAATGTTCCAGTACCCCCCTTTTTTCTAGACAAAGTGAAGTATACTGTGGGGAAAAAATGTTGCCTATGGACCTTTTTTCCCTTTTACGACTGAAGCACATGCAAACTGGTGCGTAGAATACACCGTGTCTGGTAATTATGTCTTAACAGTCATGTACTAATCAGGTTCAGTGTTTGTGTTTGTTTGGATGGTTGGTTGGTTTTTGTTTGTTTTTTTTTTGTTCGTCTACCCATCTTGGTGACCGGCTCTGTTACGCTGCCTAAAAGGAAATAAAAAAGGGGGAAGTGGGGGGGGGGGGGGGGGGGCGGAACGGTATTTGTGGAATGGAAACGGACACAGAAAGGAAAGAGGAGAATGTCAAATCGCATTACCTGACAAAAGCAAACAATTTCATGCAGGCACATGTCAGTATCTTCTAACCGGTAGTCAGTTTTGCCAAATGTAAGCTTGACAGTTTCTGACTTGCTTGCACTTGTTCAGAGGGTTCCATTTTCTTCAAGCTAATGTTAGCTTCCTTTTATGAAGCGTTCAGCTTAAGATATCGAAAAAGAAAATGATTACCCAATACTGGATGGCTACAAGCACATAGCTGCACTTTTCAAAATGTGTAGTTTTTCGACAGCTATCATCGTAAGTCTACGCTTGGAGGAAAAAAAAAAAAAAAAGAAAAAAAGAAAAGAAATCTGTCAAGGAGGCCTATTATTACGTATCTTCAGCCTTCCTCTCTCTAACATCATAAAAAAACAACCGGTGACAAGTGAAGAGGAAGAAGGGGTGAGGGGTTTGTGTAATATTAGAAAGATTAATCTTGACAAAACGCTGTGACCAGGCCGGCTCCCCTCGCCAAACGTGTGCCCGTGGGGTGTGTATGATGATGGTGCGTGCCGCGCTCTCGCACGGTTTGATGCCTGGCGGTCACAGGAGAGAACCTCCATGGCGCCAGTGTCGAAAAAACAGTTTTGCCGTGCTCTCCAAATTAGCCGTCTGCTTCCCTCCACGTCTGTCTGACCGACCTGTGCTTGATGAGTTTTGCATACCCGTTCCTCTCACCTTCAGCGGTGAAGCCGACGGCACAGGAGGTACGCTCGGTACATCAGGCTGAGTGTTCGAGAGGTACGGGGGGGGGGGGGGGGGGGTGGGGGGGGGGGGGGGGGGGGGGGGGGGGGTAAGACGCATTGGGCAGGTTTGAAGAGATGCGGCAACTCCACGTTTATCATATCTGCTGAACAGGGCAGGATGTAAGGGCAGGGAGACTCTGAGAGGAGTATGCGCGCGATGGGAAGGGGAAAGACAGGGGGAGAGGGTTTGGGGTGGGGTGGGGGGTTAAGTAATGAGGATCATTGGCAGCAAGTAAATAGAGTGAACTTCTCAAACTGTTTCTCAGATTTTACCGAGAAAGAGCGGTTTTTTGTGGGTGTGTGTGTGTGTGTGTGTGTGTGTGCGTGGTGTGTGTGTGTGTGAGAGAGAGAGAGAGAGAGAGAGAGAGAGAGAGAGAGAGTAGAGCGGGAAGAGAGCAAAAAGGGGGGGGGTGGAGGCCAATGGATAAAAGCATTGACCTTTGGATTCAAGGGTCCCCTTAGTTCAATCCCTGCTGGGGGCACTGGGGCCAGAGGAGATTGCCTTATCAAACCAACACCAGTGCAGACTCCTAGCCTCTCCAGCTCTGTCGGACAGGTCCCAAGACTTTCATCCATGAGGCCCTTTGTGTAAAGGCATGCATTAGGTAAACAAAATAAATAAAAGAACAGTCGAAAAAAAAACACTGCTTCGCGTAGTTTAAATCCCATTCCAAATCGTAAGCCCGTGGATAGGACACACACACACACACACACACACACACACACACACACAACACACACACACTCTCTCTCTCTCTCTCTCTCTCTCTCTCTCTCTCTCTCTCTCTCTCTCTCTCTCTCTCTCTCAGACGCACACACGCATGCACAACGGTCTTGTCGAGCTGAGACATCAGTAGTCCCTGATAACGGAGCATGGCTACGGTTCTAGAGGATTTATTCCTAGCATTCATATACACAGAAAATATTACCAATGACGGGCCTGACAGTCTCTAGCCCGGAAAAGAAGGACGTTTTTTTCCCCCCTTTCGTTTAACACCGCTGAGAGAAAATGAAGGTATGCTTGCAACTTCTACTTCGCGCATTGACGACGAAACAGATCACCTTCAGTTTAATAAATCGCCTGCTACAAATCAATGGGGGGAAAATCTGGTAGAGATTTTGTCAAAAGGCGTTTCCATGACAGACTGTACCACTCATAACGCAACGTCAAACCAAACCCGGGGGTTACAGAACCTGCCGTGTTGGTCACGAACTCTGAGCAGCAAACTCTTTCAGAATTGCGGCAACTAGGGGAGTGGGGAGGGTGAGAAGAGGGTGGGGGGTGGAAAGGAGAGTTTGCAGTCAAGTGTCGCAATTTCGGTTCGCGCTAGCACCCAGCACGTTCATATAAGCATTGCCCCTCTCAGCGGCCATCTTTACGTATAGCCATTTGATGGTATCGGTGCGGTGTTAATTAAATGAGCCCCTCTTCCCCGCTCTCATGGGACAGCTGTTCATGTTTACCATGTTCTCTTTGGTGGGCTTGGACGTTAATCTTCACTGGAACCTAGCTAATCTTGTGACCACGCTCAACTAGCAGCCAAAACACTGACGCTGTCCTCTCCAGAAGATCCACGTCTGCTACTGTCACTCAGCGGCTTTGACAGGTTTGTTTGCTCCTGTTCCCGTGTGTGTTTGGTCCTTTCTCACTCTGGCTATGGTGGCAATGTGAGCAAACAGTTCACGGTGGCGTGGATCAAGGCCTCCACGAAGGTGGGAGGAGCGGTGTGGAGAGAGGCCTGACAGGACACTTGAGACACTGTGCACAGCTGACGCCTGACCAAACCACTGACCAATATTCGTCGTGAGGGAACGCGCGCACTAAGAATGCGACGGGAGTGCAGGGATCGATAGTCCAATGTGGAGTTTCGAAAGTCCGGCATGTTATGTTGGAGCGGCGGAGGAGCTGCGGTGGATAAATGTGTGTGTGTGTGTGTGTGTGTGTGTGTATGTGTGTGTGTGTGTGTGTGTGAGTGTGTGTTTGCATGTGTATGTGTGTCTGTGTGCGCGCGCGCGCATGCGTGCGTGTGTGCGTGCGTGCGTGCGTGCGTGCGTGTGTGTTGTGTATGTGCGTACGTGCGTGCGTGCGTGCGTGTGTGTGTGTGTGTGAGGGTAAGGTAAAGTGATGTTGCTTATAGCCCAGCCGATCGCAAAGGGCGATATCAGGGCTATCACCACGTTGAAGTCAGCTCACAAGAGAGAGAGAGAGAGAGAGAGAGAGAGAGAGAGAGAGAGAGAGAGAGAGAGAATCATGCATGTGCACATGCACGGAGTACGAGGGTAGTATTCCCAAGCTGATGTAATAGTGAGTAGATTCTTACGTTTGTGATAATTTGTGACAATTTATTATGTGTCGACTCGTGATGAAATAAAATCATATGTATACAAAACACACCCACATATTAAAGTCTATTGCTTTGTTTCTTAAATGATGTCAGTTTGGCTGTATATGATTGTGTTTGTTTCTTTGTTTGTTTTTGGTTTGTTACGGTGATATTTCTTTGTGTTGGATTTCGACCGAAGAATGGGTGAACACACTATTTCTCCCTAAAGTTTGCAAAAGTTATTGCTCTTGTCCTTTCTTCTAGAGCATTTGATATTTGGGAGTAAGGCGACAATAAAATTGGTTACGTACACACACACACACACACACACACACACACACACACACACTCACACACACACACACCACCATCACCACCACCACCACCACCACTACCATACGCCCTCGCGCTCATTAAAAACCACAAATGAATCAGAAGATACAGTGGGGTAATAGTATTCTCTGATAATTAGCCACAAGCACCGTAGTAACCGCTGTGAAAAAGAAAAAAAAAGAAATATTTGCTCTGAAATGCTGTGCTCTGAAATGTTTTTTTTTTTTCAGCATGACAGTTTCACACACATGCGGCTACGTGCGTGCACCACTTTTTTTTCTTTTTTTTTTTTTTTTGGGGGGGGGGGGGAAGGGGGGAAGGGGTTGGAGGATGGATGAGGGAGTGCCTAATGCCTAAAATATTCTCAAAGTCAAAATCAACACTTCTCCGA
>JADBJO010028151.1:0-17500 GCA_016801955.1 Conus betulinus
TTCCCCCTGATTGGAACGCCTTTTCAGCAAGGTCGGGGTTGACCTTGTTGGCCTATGATTCCTGCTTCAGATCGAGGGCATCGATACGTGCTTGTGATGGTGGATTATGCAACTTGCTATCCAGAGGCTCCGTGCCCCTCAAGAGGATTGATGCAGTGATGGTGGCGGAAGCACTTTGTGGAAATATGGTCGAGAACAGGCATTCCAGATAAGGTAATGTCAGATCAGGGAACCCAATTTCTTTCAGAAACCATGTCTGAAGTGTATAAACTTCTTCAGATTCAGCAGGAAACCACAACGCCATATCATGCTCCAGGCCAATGGACTTGTGGAGAGATTCAACGGAACTCTCAAAGCAAATGCTACGGAAAACTGGCGCAAGAGCAACCCAGGAATTGGGATCGCTTCATTCCGGCTGTACTGTTTGCGTATAGAGAAGTTCCACAGGAAAGTAGGGGATTTTCTCTCCCTTTGGAGCTCAAGAAAAGATTGTTTTCTACCTGCGAGTTAGCCCACAGAAATCTCGCACATGCTCAGAAGCGGTATAAGTCTTTTCTACGACAAGAAAACCCGCCAGAGATGGTTCGAGCCAGACGACGAAGTCTTGTTGTTGTTGCTTCCTTTGCATCACAACAAGTTGCAACTATCGTGGCAAGGACCATTCAAGATTGTAAAACGTGTCGGCGATTGGGACTATGTTGTGCGCATAAAGGGGAAGAGAAGCTCATACATGCCACTTGTTGTAAAAAAAGTATGAGAGAAGAGAAACCTGCAGCGCTGGGTATGCACCAGTAGTCCATCGAAGAGACTAAGGAACGCCTCCTGTTACGTTTTGACATCTCAAGTGTGACTACACGATCCGAGGAATCCTGGGAAGACGTAAAGGTCCTGAAGGACTGTCTGGGGAACAGAGAGGAAAACGTGCGAGCCCTTTGTAGAGAATACCAAGATGTTCTCTCAGATGTACCCTTAAGGTGCAACTTAGGTACCTGTTCTCTAGTGCTCACTCAAGAGGAACCAGTCAGGGTGCGACAGTATCCTTTGCCCCATTCTCAAACAGAAACCATCAAGACGGAAATACAGGATATGCTGCGCATGGGGGTGATTGAGCGTTGTAGTTCGCCTTACTCCTCACCCATTCTGTTGGTCAGGGAAACCAGATGGAAAGATGAGGTTCTGTGTCGACTTTCGTCGACTAAATAAGGTGTTGAAATTCGACGCTGAACCTATTCCGGACGTTGACAAGATCTTCGCCCCAACTGGCTAAGGCGCAGTATTTCACAAAGCTTGATTTAGCAAAGGGATATTGGCAAATACCGATGGAACCTGCCGACAGAAGCAAGACTGCCTTTACTACTCCTGAGGGCCAATTCAGGTTCAAAGTTATGCCCTTTGGGCTCAAAGACTGCAGGAGCCGTCTTCAGCAGGATAATGAGACTCGTGCTTGAACCGTTGCAGATGAGAGATGTCCACAATTTTATTGATGACATATTATTGGCCACTGAGAGCTGGGAGAGACACATGGAAGCACTCAGGATGCTTTTTGAGCGTCTGCGACAGGTACAGCTGGCGGCCCGTCCCACTAAGTGTCGGATAGGGGAGACCGAAATTTCCTTTTTAGGTCACGTCGTGGGACAAGGATTCATGGCTCCTGAAAGCGACAAAGTTCAAAGGATTGAAGAGAGGCCAAACCGCCAAAGACCAAGAGGGAATTACGCTCGTTCCTTGGTCTCGTTGGCTACTACCGCAAATTCATTCCCCATTTCGCTGAAGTTGCAAAACCCTTGACAGACAAAACTGGAGCTCGAAAGCCGGAAACGCTGATGTGGGAGATGTAGACGTAGCTGCATTCGAGAAACTCAAGGGAGCGATTCTCCAACAACCCGTCCTGCAGTTGGCAAACCCTGAGAAGCCATTTGTACTCAAAACAGACGCGTCCAGCACTGGGTTTGGGGGCAGTGCTCTTGCAGGATCAAGGGAAAGGATTGTTACCCGTCGCCTTCGCAAGTAAGAAACTAGTGGGAGCGGAAAAGAATTACCACACTATTGAGCAAGAGTGCCTTGCAGTGGTATGGGCCCACACGCCAATTCTACCCTTACCTGTACGGGCGGGAGTTTGTTCTCCAGACGGATCACCATCCCCCTTGCCTATCTACATCGCATTCGGCCTGTCAGCCGACGCCTTATGGGATGGGCAATTGAACTGCAGAGTCTTGCTTTCTCTTTTCGACATATCCCTGGACGCTGTAATGTGGAAGCTGACTACCTGAGTCGAATGTCTTAAGTCCAGTGGAGTATGACCAGTGTTGTAGAAAAGGGAAGTGACTGTGTAATTAAACCCCTTTAAAAAAAAAAAAAAAAAGGTGTGTAGAGTTGTGCGATAAAAGAAGCATCTTGTGTGCACCATTCAAGGAACTTTCTAATGTGTGAAGGTTGATAATTGGTTTTATTATGCAGTCGTATATTTAGACCAGTTCCATTCGGGGCTGCATCAAGCTGTGCCTCATTGGCACAAGTTCTTTTTTGGTTGGGGGGTATGTGTCACGGGTGGACCAGTGTTTGAACTTATACATTGAGTTTTAATGGGCTGTTTGTCACAGAGGTTGACAGCAGCTTACACCTAGTATGTGGAGTGCAGAGGAGAGGGGGGTAGCTCCTCTGTCACATTCAGTTTGTGCACCGCCCGTGTGGATCATGCATCCCCTCAGTAAACCCTCACATAGGTGTAGTGTGAGAGGAAGAGGGAGACCTGGATGAAGGGTGTGTGTGTGTGTGTGTGTGTGTGTGTGTCGTGTGTGTGTGCTGTCATTTTAATAACGGTGCAGGGAAGTGTCTTGCACGTGTTCTGTGCATAAAGTGTGTTGTTAATGCTTAGCGTGGGTTGAATGTGTGAGTATGTGTTTTATGTGGGTGGAGGGGAACCTTCTGCGCTATGCCAGTGTTTCGGCGCTCTCTTTCTTTTTGCTTTTGCTTTTCCCGGGAAGAGGCCACGTCCTCCATTGGTAGCCATATTTATTTTTCCACTTCGTCGTGGAGAGTTAGCGGAACCCGGCCGGAACCCTTCGCTGGGCGGAAGGCAGTCCACTGAACTTGGGAAGGATCTCAATCCTTGGGCTACCACAACATTCTTCCGAGTCGTCCCAGACTCTTACTTCCTTCATTGGAGGTGGCGCATCTACTGGTGGGGCTTTGGGCTCTCTTCGCTGAGTGAAGCTTGCCAGTAGCTCTCTTCTTGTCTTCACCCGCCGTTCTGGTCACTGTTGCTGACGTTGGGCGACCTGGAGGATGGTCCCAGAGAGGAGGATACCGGAGCCGAGCCTGAGGAGTGCTGGAGGAGCCCGGCGCAGGAAGGAGTCTTCTAGACGCCAGTGAAGAGAACAGCCAGTCTTGCTCCGGAGATCTAATCAGCGGGACAGTCGTCAACAACTCAGTTATGTGACAAGTGTGTGTGGTGTATGGGCTGTGGATCTGTGTGCGTGCGCTAGTGTGATCTAACGTATAGTGTTATGCCCTGTTTGTTTGCATTAGTTTTGTTTCTCCTCTTCCTCTTCTATTTGTTGGGGGTAGCTTTAGAAGGTGATAGGTTGGGTGGCAGTGAGATCCGGGTGGTGGTGTTTTTTTTGGGGGGCTCCCCTCTATCGGGTTATTTTGTCCCTTAGCGATAGTTAGCTCCTGATAGGATCTGCACTCTTCTTTGTTTTTTTTTTTTTCTCTTTGTAGTTATTCTTTTTCCTGTCTTTCCTCCCTCTTCTTTGATAGGTGCCCCATTTCATAAATGGATGTATGTGTGAGTGATTGGGATGCTTAATATATTTGGTAATTTGTATATTTAAAATTTAATAAATATTTGTTTGTTCCGTACTTCCTGGAGTGGTCTGGAGATAGTGAGTGGTTCAGTGTTGTGTCTCTATGCTCTTTGTCTGTCCCTGCCTCATTCCCCTGACAGGGTCTTTTGTCTACTGATGGTATGGGTACATCTAACTGTCAATGAAAACAATGTCAACATGATCATTGACTTTCAAATATAATTTCATGTAATGAGTTTGCCTATGTATAGTTTTAACGGATGATTTGAAGATAAAGGCCGACAATTAGAAAACGATTGCAGACTCCTGATTTACGCGTGAATGCTATACCTTATTGGAAGAAGCTCCAAATTTTGTTCGACAATTATTCAATTTACATATCTTTTGATTAACCCATGTATGCCTGATTTTTTTTTTCTTTGGTTTTCATGTATTCAAGGGTGTACAATATTGCAAGTATTGAGGTTTGAAGGCTAGTTTTTACATTTTTTTTTTATCGGTTTGTGTTTTAGACATAAAAACCTACCGTCCCACTATATGGGACGCTAGGCACGAGAGGTTTTTATGATACATACAAAGACACAGAACTCATTTGAAATCATAGTTTCAGCCAAATGTATTCTTGAATTTTGTATCAAAACATGAAATAGCATATCGACTAGATTGTTGACAGATTAATTGTACATAACTGAACACAAAAAGAACAAACACAGCATTTTACTCATTGTGGAGTCACAGCAGATTGACGTAGTTCACTCATCGTGTCTTCTTAAGCATACTGTCGTTGATCACCATCTGTGTGAAAGGCTGCAAAACATTTGGCATGAAGCCCACATTGCACTTGGTGCACTTGTCACTGCTCTCTTCTTGCCACAGGAAGCACACCCGAGTCGCTTCTGGACACGCTCCACAATTGATCTCTGCCGTCAAAGTGAAGGGCCGGTGCAACTCGCTTGTCAAGCTGGGCAGGCGACCCAGTGGACGTCCCACGCGATGCTGCTTCACTGATCTAGACAGGTAGACAGTGGCATTGGCTTGTCGCACAGCAAGAAGATCCGGGGTGGGGGGGTGGTGGGTGGGGGGGGGTGGGGGATTGGGGTTCTTCTTCTCCAGTGGGCGTGGCCCGGTACAAGTTCAAGGGCAGGTTTGCTAAACGGCCAAATCCAGGCAAAATGAGAAACGGACCACCACCATTTCTTCGATCGGATGGAGACGCGGTACTTGTCAATGTTCTGGTCCATCCTATGAACCCCTCCCACAGCCTTGTTGTAGTGGTTGACGAGAGCTGGATGATCAATGTTTCGTCGTGCTGCCTGGCTTGCCTGGAAAACCTTCTTGTTTTCTGTGTAGGATTCACGCCCACCTTGTTGGAGATTACATTGACAACGTAGTTGTCATTCCAACGAAACACGATTATTGCATTGCTTGTGTCAGTGTAGTAGTTGAAGGTGACCCTTGGAGTTTTTTATTCATCTCCTGCACTGATCACAGTGGACAATCTTCAACCTGATTTTATGAATGGTTCCAGTGCATGCAGTGCCTTTGGCAGAGAGGTAGTCCACGAGTTTTCAGTGACGTGAAGAGATTGTCAAACATGAGGTGGAAAAGCATATTGTCCTTGGATTTCAGATACAAGATCGATGACAATTGATCCTCCCATTCCCACACCAGGCAGCCGCCGCAACAGCTTGCCTTCCTTTCGCCCCTTGGTAGGGCTCAAATTGGACGGCGTATCCCAAGGGGGTAGCAAGGACCCACATCTTGAATCCAAATCGGATGGCTTTGCCTATTATAAATTGTTTGAGCCATGCCGACCATAGTACGGGACCATGCTCTCATCAATGCTGAGAACGTGTTGTTTTAGAAAGTAACGATTGCTTCTTTCATTGGGCATGGTCAGCAGTGGTCTGACTTTGGTCATCTTGTCATCAGCTTCAGGTTGGTGTTGTCACTCACATGGAGGTATCTCATGATCTCCTCGAATCTGTCTCGGCTCATGGCTGAGGTGACAGCTGCATTATGAATGTCCATGTCATTGGACAGTACACATCTGCATCGGGGAAGTGTGCGGTAACCAGATAGAATTAGGATGGCCAGAAAGTTGCGAAACCTTTCTGATCAGCTTTGCGTTTTTGCCATGTTGTGAAGAGATTGCACCGTACTCTGCATTCCCCAATTCAGAAACGTGTTCATTGAAAGCTGACAACACACACACACACACACCACACACACACACACACACACACACACCCACACACGTCTCTGGGACGATGGTTGTAAAAGAACCACATACCTCCGATCTGTCGAAAATGTTGTGGATTCAAATTTATACTTACTCAATAATGGTGACATCACAAGAATATTAGATATAGAATGTCATAAACCATCAGCCATTGACATCTCCTTCATTTCTCCTGAATTAGCTCCAGACTGTATGTTGGAAACTTCTCCTGATACACTAGGTAGTGATCATTTCTTATATATATAAGATTATAACGAAAAGTTGGGTCCTGTTAATTCAATACAAGATAAAATCAGGAAATATAATTACAATCGTGCAGACTGGGATAAATTTACATCAATTTTAATATCTTCTTCTACTGACATTCCTCAAAATGAGCACGTGGATCTTATGTATGATCATTTCACAAAATCTGTACTTCAAGCGGCTGATTCTTCTATCCCCAGATGTTCGTGTGTTTCTACATCTAAATATGCAGGGAACTTGTGGTGGACACGACTAGTGTGAAGAGCAAAACAAGAACAGATTTTTATGTATAAAATCTATCTATGCAGTAGAGATCTCCATCTAAACTCAGAGATTCAAAGGTGGCTAAATCAGCATACAACAAAATATTAGCCAAAGCAAAGTGTGAATATGGTCAAGCTTTTGTGAGGAAGAGGTAAGTTCTCCTTCAGATAGGAGTAAAATATGGAAGAAAATTTGATATATCAAGCACGGGGTTTTCATTCCTAAGTGCAAAGTAACATTTGAAGATAATAAATTTCCAACAGCTTACCAAAAAGCGGAAAACGTGTGCTGATATCTTTTTCAGTAAACAACAGATTAGAAGGTCTTTCAAGAAAATGTAAGACATACAGACAGGACCAGGAAGCTAAACTAGAAATTAAAGATCCAGAATCTAACGATAACTTATACTTCAACTCTCCTATTACGTTTTTGGAAATTAAAAGAAGGAATCTCAACATTGAGTAATAAAAGAACAGCTGTTGGCCGTGATGAAATTTCCAATGAAATGCTGAAACATTTACCAGATAATTGGGTGCAGTATCTTCATAAAATAATGGAAACATGCTGGAGTGAAGGTAAATTACCAGCCGTGTGGAAACATTCAATTATAGTTCCCATACTTAAAAATGGCAAACCCTGTAGAGATGTCAACAGTTACAGGCCAATCTCTCTTACTTCACACACATGTAAGTTAATGGAGAAGATAGTAACTGCTCGCCTAATTCACTGTTGTGATAAAAACAATGTTATTCCAGTCCATCAAGCTGGGTTTAGGTCGGGAAGATATACAACGGATCACTTGGTGAAGTTATCTACCAATATAAAACGCCAATTTGCTCGTAGGCAAAATGTGCTGGCAACATTTTTTGACATTAAACGAGCCTACGATGAAGTGTGGCACGCTCAATTGTTATTTAAACTGAAAAGAGCAGGTATTTGTGGGAGAATGTTTTCGTTTGTAAAAAAGATTTTCTTTCCTGTAGAACTATTGAAACAAGAGTTGAAAATGCATATTTCTTCCCAGAGAGATTTACATATGGAGTTCCTCAAGGATCCCTCATTGCTCCTTATCTTTTCAGTATTATGATATCAGACTTTCTAAGAAGATATCAAAGAATGTTGGGATTGTTCAATATGCTGATGACATTTGTATTTGGTTTGATGCAAAATTGAAGTCTATTTCAAACAGAAAACGGAAACAAATTCAGATCTGTTATCAGTCTGAATTAGATAAGATAAGTGCTTTCTTTACAGAGAATGGTTTATCTTTATCTGTTGAAAAACTCACATGATGGTATTTAGTGCTGGTGACCCTCCCAGAAGATTACCTAGTTTCTTTATCGACAGAGCTGAGCTACATTCAAAGACATAACAAAATTCTTAGGTGTCTATTTTACATCGAAATTATCATGGAAATTTCACATTGAAAACAGTCTATCAAAAGCTCAAAAAAAGCTTAAATTTGCTTAAAATTATACGCAGACAAATTGGGGGTTAAGAAACAAAAAGCTTGACTCTTCTTGCAACATCTTTGGTTAGATCAAAGCTGACTTATCGGCCAAGAGTTTTATTTTTCTGCTCCTAAATATCTTATGAAGAAATTACAAAGTATTGACTCTAAAGCATATAAATTAGCTTTGGGAGTTCCTGTCCACATTCCGACAATTGCTACATATGGGGAGGTGTTCTACCTTTGAACGATTATCGAGAACTGTCTTCAGCTACGTACATTATAAGAGCAGTGCTGTTGAAAATGTCAACGTGAATGAAATGTACTTAGATCAGATCTTTCAATTTCCAAAAAGAGCAAGGGCCATAAAATCTTTGACAGCAATAACCACCTTACACTTCAGATATTCACAGTAGATTAGATCTGAAAATTAAAGATATAGGTAAGCGTTCGATTACGTCCTCCCATTCCTCCATGGGAACTGAACAGAGCGATTTTGACTTTTCCAATGACGTTCTAAAAAAAGAGTGATAACCCTCATCTACTTGCTGTTCTTTTCGATCTTCATGTTCATTCAAAATATTCTAACCATTTGAAGGTATATACCGATGGTTCTCTTATTGACACTAATGTGGCGGGTGCTGGGTTTGTAATACCTGGACTAAAGAAGAAAATCGTTTCATATTGGTGCAGGTCATTCTCTTTTTCACTGCAGAACTGGTAGCCATTCTCATGGCTTCTGCGATAACATTGCTAATCTTCCTATGGTTATATTTCCAATACTTTTTTTGTGTTGACTCTAAGTCTGTCTTATTTACACTGAATCCATGAAGTCTAGAGACAGATGTGAACTTATTAATTGAAATTAATCATCTCATACATTTTCTAATTCAAATGGGTTCCAGTGTAACATTTACCTGGGTTCCATCACATTGTGCTGGGATTTATGGATATGAATGGGCAGACAGAGTAGCTAGAGGAGGTGCAGGACAAAGAATTCGTTGTGAAAACGTGCATATTCCTTTGTCTGGTAAAGGAATGCTATATCTTTAGAAAAAAAAAACCCACCAAAGCAGCTCGTGCGGGTCATAATGTAGTTTTGTGTTTTAAGACTTAAATATAATTCATTAAAATTGTAAATATGTTGATACTGCAATAAGCATATGTGGGGAAAAACTTTTGACATTTCATGTACTATTTAATTGTCCCACTATGCGGTAGTACCTACCCAATTTTCAGTCAGCAAATAATCCTACAATTGATTATTTTAAGACTCTAACTCAGATCATTCTTTTTGGCTAATGTATCAAATATTTACTTCGCAGTCCTATCGGTACATTAGTATGAGATTTCAGTAATTTTTTGAAGCATACATTGTTTATGTTTGTTAATGTTAACTGATTTAAGCTTTATTTTTAATTATGTTTTCATTTGTATAATAATATCAATGTATTATTGATGTGTATCATATACAAAATACATAATCGTCTAAAAACACGCCATGTGAAAAGGACGTGAAAAATAAACACACACACGTTTTAGATATTGAATTATGTATTTTCTTCTCTCTCCTCTCTCTCTCTCTCTCTCTCTGGAGGAGGGAGGGAGGGAGGGAGGAGAGGGTATAGAGGGAGGTAGGTGTATGTGAGAAAAATAACTATAAAAACTGACCACGTCGTTTCTCTTTGGGAGTAGACTGAGCTGTCACCACCAGTGATCTGTCTTCTGTCAGCATAAATGACTGTTGCTGAAGCAGATGACTGAAGTTGCCACCCACTCAGATTGTGAATTTCAGCATCTTCATCTCTACTGTCCTCGTCTGTCAATTCATCAGTAGGTGGGAGATCAATGTAGATATTGGCTGGAAACAGTGTCCGCTTCAAGGGATATCCATTACCTCATTTACATTGTATCGTCTGCAAAACAGAGATCGTTTTGATAAAGTAAGCACACCAGGAAGTCGAGCATGCAAATATTTAGGTTGGTTTGACTGTTGGTTGTTTAGGTGCTTTACGTTCACAGCCACTTTCGCGGATCAGAGACAAAGCTGGCCACATTGTCCTGACACCACGAAACCAGTTTCAGTAATGCCGGACGATTCAAACCCTTTACCTTAGAATAAGAGTCGAAGCCTCTAACTGGACTGAGCTATCCGGCTCTTCGATTAGTTTTGACTTTATTTCATCTTTAGAGATAAGTTTGGACTAAAAAAGAAACACATGATGTGTCATGTTTTGTTTTTCTTTTCTCCTGTGCTGTTTTATCAATCTTTGTAACGAATAACATTGACGTAACGAAATAAAAAATAAAACTATAATGTACATCACAATTATATCATGAAACGAAAAAGCAATGTAATGTAAATATAATTATTTCAGCACTGGTACAATTTAGACTGATTTCAAACACAAAAACTGTCACTAGCATGAAACGAAAAACCTGTACCCGCTCGTGCCTAGCGTCTCTATAGTGAAACGCCTAAAAACGCAACAAATGTTACCTATTGTAAACAATAAGCTTATATCATCGCACACGGTTTTAGTTTATATCCTACGTATCACATGTACTTCAATAACATCATTAAAATGTGTTTGACAAAAGAGATATTGACTTACCTTCTGCTTTGATCCATCTTGACTGTTTTCAACCATGTGGTTCATCACAAATGGCCGACAACCGAAATACATTCCATGGGGATAACGCTTGTGTGTATTAGAATTATAGAAGGGTGTTTCCCTTTGATTAATTATCACACTTTTAGTTGCCTTATCTTTAACATTAAGCCATAAAGGACAAATAACTATAGCGTCCCAATGTATTGGACGCTAGGCATAAATGGGTTTAAACACAGGTGAGTGTTAAGAGTGAGGTGACCAAATACAAGACAATGTCTTGTTTTGTCCCAGAAATTCTTTTCAGAGTTTCAAAAACCGGATTTACTGATCCGTTTATTCAAACTGCATTTGCTGATTTCTAGAAACAAAATGAACGGAAGTACACTAGTCTTAAGAGGCTAATGATTAAATACTCTTTTAACACTCAAAGCGGCGTTCTGCATTCCTAGAACACGATCAAAACTGTCTTTGCGTACAGGAACCGGTATTAAACACCTTGAATTAGTCTGTATATATCCCTGTTATACAATCATGCATCTTGCAAGGCCTGTTAGTATTCGAACTGACAGAAGATGGAAAATAGGATCTCATTACAAGTCGATCTGCTTGAACTGAAGACAAACAACATTCAAAGTCCTCCTGGCCTTTACCTATGACTGCATGTACAAAGTCCACATGAATATTCAACACTAACCACAGCTTTGTCTAGTCCAAATAATTCAAAGGCACGTCACGTGCTCAGCTGAATCTGATTATCATAAAGATTCAGATACAGCATAATTAAAAGGTGATTTTAAATTCATAATACATAGCAGAAAGTTATGATGATACTTTTTAATGACCCTTCAACGCAACTACATATATCCCAATGCGCATAACTATTGGCAAAAACACTTCAAGCCATAATCATCTTGCACGCATTGTGTAAACGTATGATACAGTTTCCCAAATCAGTAGTCGATTCTGATATGAACACGTCATTAATGGCTCATAAAAAACATTTTGAAAGAACGAGGGATAGTAGGACACCATGCTACATTACATTATTACTTCACTCATTAATTCATCAAGAGAACCACCATAGACCGTAAAAATCTTCCTGGCGTGGTCCTTTTGACATGAACATAATCTGTAAATTTTTAGTTGACAACGACTGTTATCATTACTGCACTGCACCATTCATGCTTCTAACTTCTTTTTCACAAAATACACCTTTGATACCTTCATTAAGAAAGGCTGGCTGAAGAGTGTGTTTGCTGATGGGCGAACGCTGATTGAAATCTATGAAGAGGACCCTCACACTTCTTACAATGAGAGAACCAATGCTTCAAGCGAGCTTGTGACCAACAGCAGGATGACCATAGTTTTGTTAATATCGTCAATAATTGATATTGATCTACAAGGCTATTGCAATGGACTGTGAGACAGCTGCATTGCTCTGGGATATGCACATTTCCGTTATGACCAGCCACAAAAAACAAAAAACAAAATCAAAGGCACAGCAAAACTCATCAAACTTTTGACCATGCTTAACCACACTCAAATTGTAAACGAGACCTTTCACGTACGTGGTGAGAGACTGTACTGTGCAGAACAGCCTTTACTTGGATCTTCTAGGAGATGCAGTCTCCCACTGATTGACCAAACAATAGTACTGGGGGCAAACATGCGTATGCGAATGATTCTTTCTTCCGACATTACATTAAAGACTTAGCAAATATATATATATATATATATATATATATATATATTATATATATATATATATATTCTGTTAAAATAGAATGGTGAAGGAAGTTTTAAAATCGAAACAGGTCTGTTTCGAGCGCTGGCTCTCCTCAGGATGGTTTTGGGTTGTCTACTGCCGTGTGTTATATGGCCCAATGTCACTGTTTACACGTGCGATTGGCTGCACGTGTTGTTCGGTTTTTCAGGTTGTTTACAGTTCAGGTTGCGTTTGCTGACAACGATTTCCATTTGTGCCTGCAGTTGTTTACTATTTCTACTAGTATTTAGAGTGCACACCATCCTAGTCTGTGGTTTTGCATAGTATCCCGAGGAGAGCCCCAGCGCTCGAAACAGACCTGTCGATTTTAAAACTTCCTTTTACCATTCCATTTTTTAACAGATGTTGCTCCCCAAGGGGTCGAGCATTTTAAGAATTTTTTAGGCATTTTAGTGGTATTCTTAATATATATATATATATAACACGCTGAACATTCGGTAGTGGGGAAAACAAGGGCAGCCTAACATTTCTTCAGTCATTATAGCAATGACTTAGCAAAGATTTGAACTTTAGGGAAAAACTAAAGTGAAGATGAAGAAAAAAAAAAAAAAGGGGGGGGGGGGGGATTATATTACAAATAAAGAGAAACCCTTCACTGGCTGTCTGAGGAAGCCATTGTAAACCCTCTCAAAAGCAGATCCATTTGTATTGCCTGCTCTGCTCCTAGGCCTTTGCTCTGCTCCTAGGCCTTTCGTCCGCTGGATCGGACTCATCAGGAGACACACGGCCGATTGTGTCTGCGCTCCTGGTGTCAAATAGAGACACACCACAGTCCATAATTCTGTGGTGTTTCTCACCACCAAGAGTTCAAAAAAGAATCCAACAGCACCCCCAAAGCAGCCAGCGAAGGATAGTATAAATTGAATAAACGAAAGTGTGGGGAAGAAAAAGTTGCTGCAAAACTGAAAGCATTATGCAAACAGTATAAACTGTAGGGGACAATCTTTGAGCCTATGCTTGAGGATCCATTCAAGGATGCAAGGGAGATCAAAAGATATGGAACAGTCGAGTGGTCAGCTCTGCTGTTCAATAACTCAAGCATTGTCAATGGCTAAGATTTGTGCAGAACAATATTTACTTGGATCTCCTAAGAGATGCAATCTCCCACTGATTCACCAAACAATGTAATGCTGAACAATTAAGTATTGGGGGACAACAGGTGCAGGCTAACAATTCTTCAGTCATTATAGAAATGACTTAGCAAAGATCTGAACTTTCAGGGGAAAAAAATGAAGATGAGGAAAATGGGGGATATAAATATATATATATTATGTGTGTGTGTGTGTGTGTGTGTGTGTGTGTGTGTGTGTGTGTGTAAGCTTATGTCATATATGCTATACATCATACACACTATATCACATCAGCCACTTAACTATGCCTGCAGGACAGTTAGGCAAAACACGCAAGGATGCATTGTATTGCAATGTATGGATTACTTAATGGTATGAAACTACGTGGTCCATGCCCTCCGATGTGGGACAGTTCCACACGAAACAGTATTGGACAGGAACTGCAGGATTGAACGAAGGCGGCAATGAGTGTAGTGCCCGTAGAGCTAATATCCTTGACCCACAAAACCGTGATGCGCTCTGTGATGCTAGCCACTGCGCAACAGCGGCTGGTCTGTATGGACATTCTGTGAGTAGAACTGACGCTTTGATGTTATCAAAGACGGCGTGCATTTTGTCACATAGATTCAATACCACCTGTGTTGTGGTACATACAACATCGTTCAGTATGATGAAAAATATGCACGTACAGTATCATTCAATATAATTTTAAAATGTCTCTTCGGCCACCTGAGCATTGGAACTATACATGCAGATGATATCAGCCCATAAAGTAGAGCTGAATGTTCGCACTTTGAAATTAAAGTTACATATCCTCTTTCCAATTCAGTTCGAGGTACAAGGATACTTATATACATCAACATAATATGTTTTTGAGAAGATACACAGGCTGAACGAACCTTGTCATAAACTGACAATCTGTTGAGATAATTGGCAAACACCAACAAGGATTAGACAAAAGTTATTTCATATATTGTCAGTCCAGTTTTTTTTTTCCTTTAATTTACAGAGAGATAAGCACATTTTATTGGCGATATGCTCCTGAATGTCCTGACATGGTAACTGGACCTACAAAACAAAACAGTTTTAATTAGATAGTGGCTATGTGTCACAATTGTGGGAATGACGCAGGTGACCATAGCCTACACGAGGTATGGGGATGTTAATGTTGTACAAATCAGGATGATACTTAATTAGGTATACCTTGTTTCAATTAATACATAATTAGGTAAACTGTGCTTCAAATACTGAATCATTATCTACAATGTGCTTCAATTCATGCAATAATTAGGTTTACCTTGTTTCAATTAATACAATAATTAGGTACACCTTGTTTCAATTAATACAATAATTAGGTATACCTTGTTTCAATTAATAAAATAATTAGATATAGTGTGTTTCAATTAATACAATAATTAGGTATACCGTGCTTCAAATAATACAATAATTAGGTATACTTGGTTCAATTAATATGGTCATTCCTATTCAAAATGGCAGACGGCTGAATTAATTCATTTTGTTTTTCAGACACATCTGTGGATATCAACAGTCTCTTCAGCAGGTGTCATCCCTCTTCTCTTCCTGGTGGGAGTTCCAGGCAACCTCCTCAGTGCCGCTGTGTTCTACAGACAGGGGCTGGGGAGAGGATCAACTTCTGCATCTTCTGTCTGGCCGTGGTGGACCTTGTGGTCATCACGTCCAATTTCCTTGTTTGGGCAGAACATGCCTACCGCATGTTTTTTCGGCTCTTCTAACGTCTTCATTAGATATATATGGGGTAGGGACTTGGACACGCAATATCTCTACCCGATGTTTCTTTCTTTCACTATGTACACTCTTTTTACCAAAAGGAGAGATGATGATGGGATTTCCGAGATAAAGATGAAAATTAGGGTGTTTGATAACAAATGCAAAATTCTGCACTAGCAGTACGTGGGGACCATGGCAGTGTCGAAAACAGAACCATTCATATTACCCACTCAAAAATCCTTCGTTCGCGAATTCAAACTCATCCGTGGGACACAGCTGATCGTGTCGGTGCTCCCTTTGCAGTAAATGCAATTATACCACTGTCTGTAATATTATTCTATTCTTACCACCAGGGGTTCAAAGCAAAGTCCAACGGAACCCTAGAGCAGCAAGTGAAGGGTAATAAAACGAGAAGGTAGCGCTGCTTGGAACCAAGTTGATGAAAAACTAAAATCGCTATGATAAGAGTATTACATATAGAGGCCCATCTTTGAGCCTATGCTTGGGGATCCATTTAATCATACATGGGAGGTCAATTGCTACGGATGGTGTGCAGTGTGTGGTTTGCTGTCTGACTCTCACCTGAAGAAGTTTTGGAAGCGTGTACGACTATTCTCTGCACACACCACACGATCATAGATAGCCAGGCAACAAGTTAAGTTTCTACTTTTTTTTTCTTTTTGCTGCGTGAACCATCAGATCAAAACAAGTACATAATATATAAGAAGCATGAACATATACAGCATAAAGTTCTTGCCACCACCAAAGGGCACACAAGGATACTAGATACTATACTGTCACAACAACATATTTCCTTTTACACAGCAGGCCAGACTGGCACCCATAGCAGTGTTATCACGGACAGTCTATGCACCTGGCTGCGCCCGGCCTTAGTCACACAGTTCTCACACAGGTCAAAGTCACTCATGAAAGCAGTCCGTGGACCCCATCCAGGCAATCCCACACAACAGGACACACGTCGACTGGACGGAAAACAAAGCCACTCACAGAAGTAGTTCGTGGAGTCCTTCCCGGAACTCCCACACAACAAAGCACACACAAGTCGTCATCCCGACGAACTCTGAAGCTCTGCTCGTTGCTGACTTCACGGACAGGCTCTCGACACCTCTGACCTTTGGTCAGCCTCTCCATACCCCATCCACGGGTAGAGATAGTGGCAGGGCACGGGCTGCATCCCACACCCGGATGGCAGTCAGTTCCAGGTCGGATACGGGGCTTCACCGACACCTGGGGGAACAGAGTGCCAGCGAGGACCTTCCTTTATTCTCACTTTAGCTGTCAGGTAAACAGGCCAACCAGTTTTTACAGGTTTACCTGTTCCGGTCAAACGTGTCCCCAAAATTTGGGACCAGACGAAATAAGGTCCGTCACATCAATAGATGTCGACAGTCAGTGGTCGTCAGTTCAGCTGTTTTAACACCCCAAGCGCTGTTAGTTACATCAGTGCTGACATCAGCCGGGAATTACCCAGAGCAGCGTTTACTTTTATATCCCTTTTTGAACCGTTGGTGGAGAGAATACCACAAAATTATAGACTACAGCATATCCCATTGACGCCAAGGAACACAGACACAATCAGCCCTGTCTCCCTAATGGGTCCGAATCAGCGGACGAAAGGCCTCAGAACAGACAATACGAATGGTTCCGTCTTCAAGATGGGTTACAATAGTCATCTGCGTCAGACTCATCAGGTTGACATCACTAATTGTGTCTATGTTCCCTTGGCATCAAATGTAACTCTACTACAGTCTATAATTCTGTGGCATTCTCACCACCAAGGGTTCAAAACACAAACTCTAATAGCACTCCACAGCAGCCAGGGAAAGGTAGAAAAGTAAAACGAAAAGAGAACGTGGCAAGAAAAATAAATTGCTGAAAAACTAAAATCATAAGTAAACAGTATCAAATGTAGAGGGAAATCTTTGAGCCTATGCTTGAGGATCCATTTCAGGACGCGAGGGAGGTCAAAAGGTGTCAACATTCAAAGTGGTCAGCTCTGCTGTTTGATGACCCAAGCACTGTCAGTCGCATAAATGCTGACAGCAGCTAACAATCGTGAGGAACAGCCTTTATTTGGATCTCCTACGAGATGTGATCTCCCACTGATGGACCAAACAATAATATGTTGAACAGTTAGTAGTGGGGGAAAACAGCGCACGCCAACAACGAAACAGAGGAAAAGGAAGGAATGGGGAGGGAGTGGGAGGAGGGGGGAAGAAACGGGAATGAAACGTCATGGAGACAGATTATC